>JAOUQZ010000004.1:26223441-26234513 GCA_028564935.1 Neosilurus hyrtlii
CTACGCCTTGGATGTCGGTGATCCTGATCCTCCTGATCCTTCTGCTCTGTGAGTCCGGTGGTCTGTCCTGGTGTGCTAATGCTGGCTGGAGCTCTCATCTTGGAAGCCCGTCGATCCTGCTGATGAAGATCCATATGGGCCCTGATCTGCACTCAGTGACTGTAAAGATGACTTTTCGCTGCTGGTAACATAGACTCTCTTGTTGCAGTTATTTAGGACTTACAGTTTGTGGTATAACCAACTGGACTACATGTTGGACTGTAATGAAATTCTTTTTATATGGTTTGTATTTTATGGCTTCACCCAAATGAGAATGGGTTCCCTCTTGAGCCTGGTTCCTCTCAAGGTTTATTCCTTGTGTCAACTGAGGGAGTTTTTCCTTGCCACTGTTGCTGCGGGCTTGTTCATTATGGATGTGTAGGGGTTGTAGAAAAAAAATTTAAGATTCCTTCCTAATTTAATTTTACTATGTAAAGCTGCTTTGTGACAATGTCAATTGTAAAAAGCGCTATACAAATAAACCTGATTTGATTTTAATTAATAATGTTATACAGGTAGACCAAAAAAGATGTCAAAGGACCGGGATAGAAAACTCTTAATAGATAAAAATAGACAATGCACAAAGAAAAAAACTAAACAGAAAGAGGAGACAATAATTCAGTTAGAACAGTAAGAAATTAGAGGAATGACGGGAAATTTACACAAAGAAAAGCCAAAGGAGATCCAGCACGAACAGTTCCAGTGGGTGTGGAGGAAAAAAATCAGAGGTATCAGGCACCATTGGGGGCAGTGTTTGTTTTGGACCCATGAACTGAGGAAGGCCTTTGGCCTGCCCATCTAAAATGTCATATTTGGTCCTCCATAAATCTTATGCAAATTGTTGGAATTCCCCATCACATATTCAAATTAATTTTTGATCATTAACAGCATCAACATGATCATATTTGGAATGAGTGATCAAATTTCCTTGATTTAGAGACATTTGTAATCCTGAAATGGAGAACTGTTTAATGAAGTAATGTCTAATGATAAATATTTAAATTGTTTATGATTATACCTATAGAAGAGCAATTGTATAAATTTAAATATTGGATAATTTATGTGACTATTGTTTGAGTAGTTTATTCACTGAAGCGAATGCAGGACTATTTTATTTCGGCCATTCCACTCTGTACAGGGACCTTGAAAAGGGAACAAAATGTCCGTCCTAAGCGATAGGGGGCATCGAGTTCAGACCCATTGATGGGAAATATTTAATTAATCCTGTTTACTGTTTGTATACCTCCTGTATTGTATATGCATTAATCTTTAAGTTTGGGTCTTGTGACTTTTCTTCTGTATTTATCTAGGCTTCACTTCTATCTCACATCTGTGTTGTATCAGATGACAATGGTTCCATTAGCTACATTCCATAGATAGATTTATAGCCCGAATTGCACTTAGTTACATTCCATAGATTGACCCCCCATGACCCCTGTGACCCTGTTCCCCACACACACTCATCCCTTATATGGTACTTCCCCCAACCTATAGTATGTGTTCTTATTTGGTGAAAACATCTGTCTGCAGCTTTAACTGAAAAACCACACCCCTATTCCTTTGTTTGCTTCGTGCCAAGATGTGTAAAAGACTGCTATAGTTTGACTGTATTTTCATAGTGCTTGAATAAACGATTCGGTTTACTTTGGTGTGCTGTTTCATTATTTAAGCCTCTCCCAAGCGCTTGGTGGCTGTCCGGAGTGAGAGCGGGGCTGACGTGGAAGAGAGTGAATGAGAGAGAGGAATAAGTTTTCTTACACCCTTCAAGGTCAACTTCACATAAGATGTCATTTCTCAGAAAAAGCCATAGTTAACAAGGGGATCTCGATGTACCAATCAGAGATGACATATATGATGTCATTCTGTCATTTCTCAGAAATAGAACCAGAGGGACAAATCAGAGTGGAATAAGCACTATACAAGCTAATGCAGAGCTGGTAGATGGAGTCAGAGGTCCTTTCTCAGAACAATTTCTTTTGTGTGATTGATTGTATGCTTTTCTTTTCCTAAAGGCTAATTAAAAACCTGAAAAATGAATTTGGATCTTTTGCATCCTGAACTAGACACTTTTTTGCAAAAACAGTGGTTAAAGAGAAGCAATCATGGAGTGAGGATGATGATTTGGTGAAAGTGATGTTCAGTGAAATTCTATGGAATTATTATTAGATTTTTCTGTGGTGCTGTTTTACTTATAAAGAATACGGAAAGAAAAAACATCATTTATGATCTGGGGTTACATGTCAGGTAACAGTTCAGGGGAGATGGTAATCAGTACCTCAAACAGTCAGTACAGAGGTGTACGTTGAAATTTTAGTCCCTTTTGACATTCCATTAATAGGAAACAGGTTTGGTGGTGATTCAATCATTTTTCAAAAAGACAATGCATCTTGCAGATCACTTCAATTACATGGCCATCAAACAGTCCAGATCTTAAAACAGTTGAAAATGTGTGGTATTTAAAAATAGTTTATAAGAAGGTTCCATCATGCAGAGCTGAACTGTTATCTGACTAAGCTGGAACAAAATTAATGAAGAGTATAGTTTTTTTTATTTATGAAGTCCACACCTCAGAGAAGTGAGCCCTGAGAGCAGCAAAATAGTCATTTATATATATATATATATATATATATATATATATATATATATATATATATATATTCCTGCTTCCATATTTCTTTTCCTCACCATGGAGTGATTCCACAATTTTTCCCTTTATTAATCTGGAAAATATATAAGCCATTAATTAAAACTTTGTATTTAATATGTTTAAGTTATGTTTTCTGAAGCCAAAATGTTCAGCTAATAAAAAATTGGTTTGTGACACAGCTATAGGTGATCTGTTTATCTGATATAAAGCACAAAGGCAGGATGAAGAGTGGTGATTCCATTATTTTTGCAGGGGTTTGTTTTAATGCAGTGGATGAAGACTGCCAGTGTACCTTAAACTACTGCATTAAATGTTAATCATGAGTTTAAAAACCTGATCTACAGAATCAGTCTGCTCTTTTTTATTTATTGTGGAATAAACCGATGGAAGTTCTGGATACGGAGGGAATAAAAGATACGGCGTTATGACCTTGTTGTGGATAATAACCTTCTCTCTGCGCTTTGGCACAAGGACGATTTAACAAACATTCAAATAACAGAAACACATGTTTAATGTACAGTAAAGCTTCAGCAGGTACAGGACTTATGGCAATGATACATGAAGTGTTTCACCTACCTTCAGGTGTGTCTGAGCCTCAATCATATACTGTATTATTAAAGAACATTGCGTGTTACGGAGGAAGCCTCAGAGAAGCATGCGGTAAGCAACATAATAAACCGGTGCTTTTCGGCAGTAAATTCTGAAAAAAGCGACATTCTGGTGCCTTTAAATCCTCAGTGTTTCCCGGAGCACCTCTGATGTGTGTATAATATTCTGAGAGAGACTCGGTGTCATCATCAGGGAGGGGTTACACCCTACAGTTCCAACCAAAGGCGTTCAGACAAAGACGGGGACGGGATTCGGATTGCTTGATGTTGCGCTTGCTTTCCAGAGCATCTCATATCTGAGGAATGAAACGACACCCAGAGTGGAACCGGTTCCGTTTAATCAAGTTCAGCGCGACGCTCGAGGAGATCAAACAGCAGCGCGTTCCTTTTGATGCGCACCCCTTTATCCGCCAATCGATTCGCCCACATGTCGCTGGATCAACAAACATCTCCCAATAAACACGTGTGGCTCTAATGAATAGCTCAGACAAAGGGAAATAGTTACAAATAGTGACAAGTTATTATTCATATAAAATGTGATTTCTACTTGTTTTTAAAATAAAATCCGTTTCCCTTAAAATCAAAGAAAAAATATTTAGAACTTCATTCATTCATTCATTTCTAAGCCGTATAATCCTAATTAGGGTCGTGAGGAGGCTGGAGACTATCTCAGCCGACTGGGCGAAGGCAGGGTACACCCTGAACAGCTCGCCAGACCACTGCAGGGCAACACACACAACCATTCACACATACTGATACCTAGGGGCAATTTGGAGCTGCCAGTTTGAACTGGAGATATCCAGAGTACCCAGAGGAAACCCACACATGCACAGGGAGAACATGCAAACTTCACACAGAAACGGCCCGGGCCCAGGAATCAAACTCAGGACCTTCTTGCTGTGAGGTGAACATGTTAACCACTGCCCACCATGCCACCCTCATTTAGAACCTGATTAAAGCAGATAATTTCAAACATAAAAGATTGAAACATCAAGAGTATACAAAGCTTACATCTGGAATACCGTTCAGCATTTAAATTGGGTTTTTCACTTTACTCAGTCACTGCTTAATTCATTCATTCACTCACAGAACCGCATAACTTTATTAGGGTTGCAGAAAGGTTGGGTCCTAATCTCAGCCAACTCAGGGCCATCACACACACACACACACACACAACTATTCACACTCAAATTAACACGTAGGGGCAAGACTCATGACCTTCTTCAGATGTGCTGAACACTACACCACTGCTTAATTCCTGGTTTTGTATTCACCAGCATCTGTTTGTTTGGTATCATGCAAAAACTACTTATTTTTTTTATTTTAAAAAGCAAAAACCAATCACATCACTGATTATGTGTTATGTATCACCGTGACATTTAACGTGTGTGTGTCCGCCCACAACAGTGCCACTCTCAATATGGCGACAACGTTGGCGTACGATGCTGTGCGCATGCGTGTTACACACCGGACTTCCGGACTTTTTGTACTTCCGCCAAAACTAGGCTGCGAAATAGTGCGAGTTGAGGTGGGTGAGAGCCGAGAGCTCAGTCATCAGTACGAGGCATGGCAGGTATGTGGTTTAATGGTTAAATGGGGCCTGTGCGATGTTAGGTCGTGGTGTGTTGGGATGTTTCATGGTTATACTCCAGAACTTAATCGAAGCGGAACATTCCGAGGCCGTTGCTGTGATTAATTGTTGAAGAAGGAACGCAAAACCGAACAAAGGTGACTTTCAGGGAATTATTATCAATATATCCGAGTTCCAGCCCCTTTAAACTCGTATTTCTATTTGGTATTTATGAGGTTTCACCAGCAGTGGGATTCGGGGGAGTTTAAAACGTGCTCCTGTTGTGTTGTTATAAACCGAACTCACTGTAAGAAACATGTCCAGGTTCTCTCTCTCGGAACTCCTTCACCGTGCTGTTCACTTCACAGGTTACAGCTTCTCACTTTCAGCTAGCAGACTGGCTAACTACCCCAGTGACTGTTTCAGCTCCTAATCACTTAAACTGTGTTTATTTACATCCTCGGTGTGTGTTTGTAGTGTTTACATGTGGAGGGATTTGTGTTTCAGGTTTGCAGTGTTAGTTCTTGATATTTAATGTTTATTAGTTTAGCTGTTGAAATGTACTAGGAAATAATGACCAAGTAAACAACTGCAAGGCCAGAGGCTAAATATAGCCTTGTTTTCTTTTGAATGCTGAGTGTAATGCACACAAACCTTCTGTGTGATAAAGATTACACCACTGGTATGTGTTTTAATGCCACTCATGTGAGTTAATAAATCGTTATCTAACATGCGGGTTGAGAAGTTGGCTGAAGTTGGTTTGTGATTCGGATTTTTTGTTCCACGTTCAAGGTTCAGTAGTTCCTCCCTCCAGCCTGCAGATGGCGTCAGTAAATTCCCGTGACGCTCTAAATATGGGGCGTCAAACTTCAATGAGGGCCACATCCTTACACCCTCAGTAACCAGATAATCACTGAACATCCATTCCAAAAGGGCAAACCTGAATTCTGCATGGTGAAATAATAATTCCGTTCAAGAAGTTTTAAAGACGAAATCGATAAACGCGCTGTTAGTATTATCTCATTCATTTCATCTGATTCCACTTCGGCTCATTTCTAACTTTTATGGCTTTTAACATAGACTCGTTTAAAATGAGTACAGTCAGCAATTTACATTTACACTTTACATCTTGGTCTTCACTTCTCAAGAATACTTCTGATAAAAAAAATTCTGTTAATTTCCCACTAATTAATTAATTCACAGTATACTTCGGTACAGTTTACTGTATTTTATTTAATGGTTAATATATAACAATGGAATTATTAACATTACTGAAAATCTATAATCTTACCTGTCCTCATTCCTCCCAGAATGTGGCTGATTGTGTGGGGAACTCATCCTGAAACCTGTGACACTTTCATTAATTTTCCTCTCCTTTGACAACAATGACTCTCTTCTAACTTGTAATAATCACATTTTTCCTGAAAATTTTCAGGAAAAATGGCAAATGTTTTTAAATCTTCAGTTAAAGCTGTGCAAGATGAACATAACTTTATACATATTAGATTAGATTCAACTTTGTCATCACACGTGTAAATACAGAGTAACGAAATACCGTTTAGCGTCTAATCAGAAGTACAGAGAGCAGCAAGTGCAATTTATACAGTACACTTCACCCTCGATTTCCAGTACCCTATTTCCCATACAAAATCAGGTGCTGGACATTATTTGGTATTACCGGAAAAATGCTCGGACAAGTCCGGGAATTGATGATAGAAGTCTGGGTCGGTCATGATTTTCAAACTTCCCTCCTGTCTGGCCTGCTCCCGTCCGAGTGGATGGACGAAAATGAAGCAGCAGAAAGACACAAAATAATGTCCGATGAACAGATCGTGGCATCAGTGGCGGGGGAGTTAAGTGAAAGTGAGGACAGTGACGACAAGCCGGAACCCACATTTAAAATGGATGTGATAAAAGAATGTGCTGATTTGCTTTTTAAGTTTGTGGAAACACAATATTTATATATATATATATAAGGGATGCCGGGAAAAAACTCGATTCACGTCTAAATCGCGATTCTTATTTATAAGCATTCTGAATCGATTCAAATTTTCAAGAATCGATTTTTAAGAGGACTTTTTTTGAACATTTCCAACCTTACTCACAGCACATACCATTTGTCCACACATGGCCCCCATAGTGAATTGTTCCAGTGAGTTGCAGCTCCAGAACTAGCTTTTAGCCTAGCTTTGACATGGATTAGGAAAAAGAAATACAGCCAGACCCGTCTTTGGAGGTAAATGCTGGCACTTCGTAATTTACAATTTCCGGGTAAGAAGAGCTTGACATGACATACGGTGTGCAAAATAAAAGACAAGTATTTCGGGAACACTTCAAATCCCCGAGCCCACGTCTTACGCCATCATCCGCTAAAAGAACTGGAGCAGCAGGCATGACCAACTCCTGACCAACGCACACTTTATCACTTCACTGAACTCCCAACCAATTCTGAACGAGCAAAGTAGATAAATACGTTTACAAAACCAGTCGTCTAGTAATATAATTTCTTTCTTATAGAAGAGTTGTTCCTAGCTTATAGAAGAATGTAGTTATTCGTGAAATTGGCTGCCTTTGTTTGTAATGGTTATGAATCAAACATTGGTTTGAATTATGAGTCGATTCTGAATCGAATCGTCACCCTAAGAATCAAAATCAAATTGAGTCGTGAATTTTTGTTCGGTTCACATCCCTGTGTGTGTGTGCAGAAATGTAACATTTTAAAATGATGGAAATTGGATAGTGTAGTGGATGTATTGGATGTAGTGTATAATTAATTTTTCAAATTAGAAAAGTTAATGTTTTTTGTTTTGTTTTGTTTTTTTTTTAAATCTCTTATTCTCTTTTAGGCCTGACGTAATATCTGGACTACAAAACTGAACTCCACCAGCTTTTGGTGGTTTTACAACACAACCACCCATCTCTCTGGATATCTGTTTGCAATTTGACCACCTTCAGCAACAACAGTGAGACAATGTACTGCCTCCAGTGGTTACTTCCAGTCCTCCTGATCCCAAAGCCGCTGAACCCAGCTCTGTGGTTCAACCATTCTATGTTCATGGGCTTTTACTTGCTTAGCTTCCTGTTGGAAAGGAAGCCCTGCACCATTTGTGCCTTAGTGTTCCTCGCAGCATTGTTCCTCATCTGCTACAGCTGCTGGGGGAATTGCTTCCTTTACCACTGCCATGATTCTCCTCTGCCAGATTCAGCACATGATCCCAACATTGTGGGCACCTAGACACCAGATTCTCAAGAAACCCACTTTAATGCTTCTTTGACAAACCCTGGACAGTGTCTACTTGTGAACAAACAAGGATCCAATGAGAAATGCTGAGACTTTCCTGAAGATGAGAACCTTACTGAAGTTAAACTTAATCACAATCTAGTTACTGTTACTTAATTTTCCATTCTGCAATGCAAAGAGATCTCGGATCTTGGCCCTTGGGTTGTTTATTGGGTTCATCTGTTTTAATCTTTCAGCTGATTTTTTTCTTTAATTAATTGGACATTGCAAGATTTGTAATGTGTGAGCATGTATGAGTTTTATCATATAGCTTTCTTGTTCTTGTGTCAAATCAATTTAAGTCCCAGGGTTTGAGGTGACTTCAGTGATGTCCAAATTGGGCTCAAGATTCTTGAAAGTTGAGTTGTGTTTGTGTCCAGCACAGTTTAATCAAATGCTGTTGTAGCTTTTAATTCAATAAAATTGATAATGTGCAAACTGTCTTTATAAAGCTTCCTGAATTCTGTAGATGCTCGTACTACAGTAAAAGTGGCATGGGAAGGAGACACCTTTGGTTTGGCTTTAACCATTTTATAATGCACATTTGGCCACTGTTTATGAAATCTTACTTGGTTGTCACAACTAAACCATGAAAATGTGAAGATGTATTATTTTCATTTGTATATATAGTTTGACCAAATTAGTAATCACGGCAAAGGTTTGTGCTTTGCATTGTGTTGGATTGCATTTTAATCCAAACTATTGAATTACAATCCACTGTCATTGCTGAAGCAAAAGACAAACTTGCAATAGATTGATATTTGTGGGAGACTATATAGTTGTATAACTGTGAAAGGATGGTTACTTGAGTTTCTAATAGATTAGATTGTATATATTGGTGTGCAAAAGTCTTGAGAAACCTTTATATTATTTAGTGCAAACTTTGTTATAGAAGTCCTGATAATAACTTTATAGCATTTCTCAGGGTCACTTTACACAAAATAGTTAACCAAAGGCCTTGGTGGATAAGTAAAAGTGAATATCTTTAGAAACCGATGAAGTCACCACTGAGGATCTCTGATCTGTTGTAAAAAGCATATGGTTTATGAGAAACTTGGTTATTTTTTTAACCCACATCAATTTAATTGAGGTCTTGTCCCAAGTGGAGGAGTTCAAGTATCTCGGGGTCTTGTTCACGAGTGAGGAAGGATGGAGCAGGAGATTGAGAGGCGGATCGGTGCAACCTCTGCTGTAAAACAGCTTGTACCGGTCCGTCGTGGTGAAGAGGGAGCTGAGCTAGAAGGCAAAGCTCTCAATTTACCAGACAATTTACGTTCCTACCCTCACCTATGGTCACAAGCTTTGGGTAGTGACAGAAACAACGAGATCGCAAATACAGGTGGCTGAGTGAGCTTTCTTCGCAGGGTGGCAGGTCTCTCCATTAGAAATAGAGTGAGAAGTTCTGTCATCTGAGCTTGGAGTAGAACCGCTGCTCCTCCGCGTTGAGAGGAGCCCGTTGAGGTGGCTCGGGCATCTGATTAGAATGCCCACAAACGCCTCCCTGGTGTGGTGTTTCGGGCATGTCCAACCGCGACAAGACCCCGGGGCCGACCCAGAACACGCTGGAGGGACTATGTCTCTTGGCTGGTCTGGGAACGCCTTGGCGTCCCCCCGGAAGGGCTGGAGGAAGTGGCTGGGGAGAGGAACATCTGGATCTCACTGCTTAGGCTGCTGCCCCCGCGACCCGACCCCGGAAGAAGCAGAAGATGATGAATGAATGAATGAATTTAATTGGCAATTTGGAACAAGTAGGTTTTTGTGTCAAGTTTAATTTCTCAATGCAATGTTAAAGAAGCTGACCCTTTCCAGAGAATTGCATGTCACTTCCAATAAGGCAAGATTACAGCAATATCAACGGTATATTGGTAATTAACAAATCAGGAATAAACTACAAACATCTCTACAAAATACCACGTTACATTTATATATATCTGACAGCTTTTACTTAAAGGTGTGGTGTAGACCTCCCTGCATTTAATGCACGACACTTCCGTGTTAAATCCCCGTTAGACCCCCACCGTTCTAAGAACTTAACCACAGGTGTGCCTCTGTCCACCCAGCAGTGTACATGAGTACCAGTAGAAAATACTAGGAAGGTAACCTGCGATGGACTAGCGTCCCATCTGAGAGAACTTGAACTTGTACTTCATGCTACGGAAACCAGGGATAAGCACCAGACTGATAAGCCACTAGGCTCGGGTGTAAAATCCCAACAGTCTTACCTAACTTTTATTTATTTATTTTTAAATGTCTTTCTCACCCCACTTTTGCAGCACGGGGCATCTGTGGGAGAGTCGAATACAAATTTTGTTTTTCCCACCAAGAAAGATTAGAATAGTGCATTTTGATAGGTATACGCATGCAAGATTCTATTAAGTTTGGGATTAAATCCTTTAAAACCTTTCGTGGTTCATTAAAATGTGCATTTACATGCACACATCAGTCATAACATTAAAACCACCTGCCTATTATTGTTTAGGTCAGATGTGTCCAATCTTGGGCTGGTCTGTGCATTGTTTCTTTCTTTCTATATATACGTGTGTGTGTGTGTGTGTGTGTGTGTGTGTGTGTGTGTATAGAGAGAGAGAGAGAGAGAGAGATTCTTTTATTGGTCCAGTTATAATGCTCACATACCCACTGTAAGCATTGTATGTGTGGACAGAGGTCAGACATGCACTATGACTAGTTTGCAGCTACTGTATGTAGCCTCATATGCAGCATTAATCTGCAATACACTGTGTGTTCCTGGCACTTTATCATATCCAGTATACACTTTTTCAACAATTTGGCTGTTCTGAGGGACCAGACAACACAGGCTCCTCTCCACTCCTTAACCCTTTGTGCTTGTGTACAACCATTTGGTAGACCACACTTTGAGTCACTATATATCCTTGAATAATGCATTTAGTTGAACTCAACCTGAATGTG
>JAOUQZ010000004.1:26244464-26258915 GCA_028564935.1 Neosilurus hyrtlii
CTACTTGCCTTACTATAACCTTACCCTAATCTTAAAACATCTTCACCTTAAAATGTGATGATTTACGTCATGGGGACTTGTGGTTTGTCCCCATAAGGGAGGCCAAGTCCTCACACTGTGATGAATAGCTAGAACACACACACACACACACACACACACACACACACACACACACACACACACACATGAACCCAATGAACCTGTGGCAAAAATAATTTTCTTTGCAGGACTTGTTTCCATGTAGTATATGCCAAAAAGGGAAATACAGCTATTATGCACCAGCTTGCACATGTGCTTGGAGCTCATGCATGTGTTATGATTTAAATTTTTAAATACAAACCATTAAAATCTTGTTTTAGTGTGCTTTTATATGCTTTTGTTTCCATTTAGTACATCCTTCAGTGAATAATTGTTATGTATACAGTTAATTACGCAGTGCACCTATATGTCTGCACTCAAAATTTTACTCCTATAATTTGTAATTTTATAGCTTATTTAAGGCTCGTATTTATTAAAAGGTGGCAATAATTATGGAGGGCACTGTAAATCCTTCCTGTAGACATTAATAAAGTTTTGTATAGAAAGGACCTGCACTGACTATGAGAGGTTTATGCAAGCTCATTTACCTCATACTGATCCCCTGGGCAGAGGCGAGCAAACCCTATCAAACCTGCCAGGAAAAAAGAAGAGATTACACAAAGTGAGAGAAGGAAGTCAGAAGGCCCAAGTATACCTCTGTATCCATGGCTTCATGCAACATGGATGTTCCATGCAATACTGTTTTAATGTTTAATGCTAATGTTGGAAGAAAAAAATCTTCTTTTGTATTTTGCAGTTTTAGTACATTCACTTACTAGACAACTCACAAGTCCACAGTCAACAAGGCATGGTGCACATGGACACAAAATCTGGGTGCTGATAAAGTATCTGCATCTTCTGAAACGTACTTGGGCCTAAAGTAAGTTAAGGATATAACCATAAACTAGTGACTCATACCTTTCATTTTTATCTGCAGCTCTCCCAGTAGAATCTCCAACTCCGCTTCCAGTGCACACATATCCTATAAACAAAAACAGGTTAGAAAATTTTGATGAGAAACTATCAACTTATAAAGCAATCACACAACTAACAAAAATCTTGGTAAATAAAACAATTAAGCGACCACAGGCTGACAGCTAAACTTGACTTATTTAATATTTTAGCCTAAAAGTTGTATATAGATCATATCGTTCCAGCAGTTATATGATGTTGAGTGTTATAATGAAAATTTGTTGCTTACAGTAGAAAAAATGTGTCATATTAAGAGATATCAGCTAACAATAATAAAATATAAAGAAATAAAGTAGAACACAATGCACACTGATACTTCTGACTGGAAGATTAAATAATTATGCAAATTTGTAATATAATTATTATATAATATAATAAAATTAAACTTAAAAATCCAATAGCACTAATCGCAGGGAGGGTTGGGCCAACCTCAGCTGACTTGGGGCAAGGGTGGGGTACACCCTAAACAGCTCGCCAGGCCATCGCAGGGCAATACATAGCTAAATGTAATGTAGTAATGACAAAGTCCATGTTCTGCTATGAGAAACCCAAAATCGTTTGAGCATAAATAAAATAGAAATCTACCAAGATGGCGGTCCAGGTAAATGCAGCTGCCCAGCACTCTCCGTGTTTTAGCAGCTACCTTTTTTATTTTCTTTACTTTGTGTGCTATTTTCTTTTCTATGCTCAGTCTCTGGCAGCTGCACATTTGCAGTATAGCAGGGCAGAGCTTCTCATGGTTTTGGACAATTACTGCTCCACATCCTAATAATAGCAGCTGGGACTTCATTCCGCCAGAGATCCATAAGCCCGCCGACCTCTCTCTCCATTCTCCCGCTGAAGTGACGCAGGCAGCAACTACACAGGAAACGGGGGGATGGGGCTTAGGGCTAGGCTAAACACTAAAATGATTAAATCTGTAAAAGACCTGCAGTTAAAACAGTTCAGGTGTGGACTGAGGAAGCCACCTCAGCTCTACAGGATTGTCTTGACTCTGCAGACTGGGGAATATTTGCAGAGGAGACAGACCTGGAGGGTCACACATCAGCTGTGCTCTCCTACATAAATTACTGCACTGAGAGTGTGACAGCAACAAAGACTGTTAAAGTGTTCCCAAACAAGAAACCGTGGTTCAACGGTGAGGTGCACACCGTGCTTATAGCTAATTTGGATTAAGCACTTCAGAAATGAATAGGTCTCGTTAACTGCAGCTGGTCCAAATAAGATGTAACAAATGCTTTATGGGTGTTTTGCATTAAAACTTTATTAAGGCTGAAAGTTAGTTGATGGTGCTAGTGTATATGTTACTGAAGTATTATTTGGGTTTCTCTTCTCTCTATCTGTATGTTTGTGTGAGTGTGTGAGTGTGTGTGTGTGTGTGTGTGTGTGTGTGTGTGTGTGTGTGTGTTTGTGAGAGTGTGTGTGTGTGTGTGTGTTCATATATACTTCCAAGCTGTGTCTATGATTGCGGTTCAGCTCCAGTAGACTCTCTTGTGATGCCCGTGAGGATGGAGAGAGTGAAAATGCTTGTTTCATATTAACAGCTCCTTGACATAATCGCCACTGGATACAATATGTCTCATACAATCCTTCCACCTATAGAAGATATGAACACGCACAGACATTGCAACCTTGGACATTTTTAGAGCTTTCACTAACTATTTAAGGGCGAAAGCCAGAGGTTTTTATCCATAAGAATGGTATGATTATACTAAGAAGAAATTTTTACTATATATAGTATATATAATTTTTATTAGTGTATCATTTTTATTAGTGTAGTATGCTTTTTACTTTTGCTTTCAGACCCGCTTGTGCAATAATAACTGTAACTAAACATTTCTGGTAAGTACAGATCAGTCCTGCATATCGACCTAAAGGAACTCTTTTTTTTTTTGAGGTCCTCAAAAATGTTTTTTGTTCATGATATTATATGTTTATTTTACAAACTTATTGCGAGGATCAGATATTGATATATCGCTGTTCTGTAAATAAAATAGGGCAAGAGATAACATGTCATTATTATTCATTTGGTTAAAAACACTTCACTAATTAATCCTACTATGGTTTGTGACAGATACCTAGTATTTAATCACTTTTTTGATAAATAATATTTGTGTTATGTAATGTTAAAGGTTTATACAAAAAGATTTTTGTCTAAATCTCGTCCACTTTAATAATATTGTATTTTAACAAGAATCTCACCAGATATCATTATCATATCATATCATATCATATGTCATCATTATGTACCTAACAGTTATCTAAAAATAAATTTAGTTTTAGTCTTACCTTACTAATTTGGAACTCCAATCGTCGTATATATCTTTCCAAAGTTCGGATTTCCTGTTATTGGCGGAAAAGTATTCATTGGATTTGACAACTTCAAATTACAACAAAAGAACTGGATGAATAGATAAATGAAATAAAAGAGAGAGAAAGAAAGAAAAAAAAGAAAGAAGGAATAGAAGGAAGAAAAAAGGAAGAAAACAAGCAAGAAAGAAAAAAAGAAGGAATAAAGGAGGAAGGAAGAAAAGAAAGAAAGAAAAAGAAAGAAAGAATGAAAGGAAGAAAGAAAAACCTTAAACTCACCTTTTCTAAGTCATAAAAAAAAGCCTAAAAGATAAAATGGAAAATGCTTCAAATCATTTGCATAATCTTGCTTATGCTAGAACAAAGAACCTAGAACAAGACTTGTCTGTGCAATCTTTGTAGCATTCAATATTTCCAGGACACAACATAGTTAATTGCATTTAAATTGCATTTTTATTCTGTTCTGTTCTGTACTCATATAAAGCCATCACAAATAAGAGGACAACAAGAAAATACAAAAGAGTCAGCTTTACCAATCTTGAATTCCTAATAGTCTTGCTCTGCTGGGATAAGAGGAATACCAGCTCTGACTTGTGGTCTTGTAAATACTCCCTATGAGCATATAAATGATAAAATTTTCTACAGTATTTTATAAAAAACAAAATTATATAAATGCATTCCATTGTAATGCTTTTTACTGAGTTCTTAATTACTGTAGGATTTTAAACTAAATAGCAGCATACCTGCTGTCCATAATAATAAAATAATTAGTGCATACTTTAACCCTTTCTGTAAAGCCTGAAACACTCTCTCCACCTGTTCAGGCTGTTGTTCCCAAAAACTGCCAAACACGTGAGTGGAAGTGGGGATTCTTGTAGGTTTTGCACGCAGGCTTTTTGCACGCAGAGATGTCCGAAAAGCAGAAAAGGGCCTAAAGGATATAAATTATAATATAATATTTTGCAATACAATATAATACAACACAATACAATACAATACAATACCAAAATGAAATAAGGTCCACCCCCTCTCAAGATGGATGGTTCCAGAGCCCATGTGTCGAGGTGAGTTTGACTATATCTAGGCGGTATCTCTCAACCTCTCGTACCAGCTCAGGCTCCTTCCCTGCCAGAGAGGTGACATTCCATGTCCCAAGAGCCGAGCCAAGGGTCGGTCTGGCAGAACCCATGCCTTTGGCAACCCCTATTAGCCCCTGCTACAGGTGGTGGGGCCATGGGAGGGCAGACCCATGTCTCCTCTTCGGGCTAGGCCCATCTGGGCTCCATGGGTAGAAGCCTGACCACTAGGTGCTCACATTTGAGCCCCTCCCCCACACCTGACTCCAGGGGGAACCTGGTAACCCGCATCCAGCAAGGGAAATTGCAGTCTTGCTCTTTTATATACCATAGGAATCTTCTGAAGCACACTTAGTCTGGAGCTTCACCTGGGACCTGTTTGCCTTGGGTGACCCTACCAGGGGCATAATGCCCCTGACAACATACCTCCCAGGATCATTAAGACACACAAACTCCTCCACCATGATAATAATCAGCACCTCAGCCCGAAAAGGGTGGAATGCACCCTCTGGGTCTGGAGGTCCTGCCACAAATGGAAGAGTTCAAGTATCTCAGGGCCCAATGATCCTGGGAGATACATTGTCGGGGTCATTATACTCCTGGTAGGGTCACCCAAGGCAAACAGGTCCTAGGTGAAGGTCAAGACTAAGCGCAGTTCAGACCTCTATGAGCATGATTATTTCAAGGACACAGTTTCCGTTGGCCAGATGAGGGTTACTGGGGTCCCCCCGGAGCCAGGCCTAGGGCAAGGACTTAAAGGCAAGCACCTGGAGGTCGGGCTTCTGCCCATGAAGTCCGGCCGGGCCCAGCCCAAAGAGGAGACATGGGTCTGCCCTCCCATGGACACACCACCTGTGGGAGGGGCTATAGGGGTCAGGTGCAGTGCCAGCCGGGTGGCAGCCGAAGGCATGGGTTCTGCCAGACTGATCCACGGCTCTTGACTCAGGCTTTTGGGACATGGAAGGTCACCTCTCTGGTAGTCCCCCTGAGGACTCTCTCCTCATCCTGGGAGACTTCAACACCCATGTGGACAACGACAGTGTGACCTGCTAGGGTGTGTGATTGGTAGGTACAGCCTCTCCGATATAAACCCAAATGGTGTTTCATTGTTGGACTTCAGGCACCAGGACACCCTAGGCCGCAGTTCGATGATCGACTTTGTAGTCATGTTATCGGACTTGCGGCCGCATGTTCTGGACACTTGGGTGAAGAGAGGAGCTGAGCTGTAAACCGATCACCACCTGGTGGTGAGCTGGCTCGGATGGAGGGGCGGCATCCCTCCAGACCTGGGAGACCCAAGCGTGTAGTTAGGGTCTCCTGGGAACGTTTAGCAGAGTCTTTTGTCAGAAAGGCCTTCAACTCACACCTCTGGCAGAGCTACAACCACATCCTAATGGTGGTCGGGGACATAGAGTCCGAATGGGCCATGTTTCATGTCTCCATTACAGCACAGAGCTGTGGCCGGAAGGTCATCAGTGCCTGTCATGAGGGCAACAGTCCAGTTGAAGAAGGAGGCCTATCATGTCCTTTTGGATTGTGGGACTCCCGAGGCAGTGGACAGGTACCAACAGGCCAAACGTGCTGCAGCCCAGGCTGTCACCAATGCAAAATCTTGGGTGTGAAAGGAGTTTGGTGAGGGTTCAACCTTGAAAAGGTTCTGAACCACCATCCAGCACCTCAGGAGGGGGAAGCAGTACTCCACAAACACTGTTCACAGTGGAAGTGGGGAGCTGCTCACCTCGACTGGGGATGTTGTCGGGAGGTGGAAGGAATACTTCGAGGACCTCCTCAATCCCACCAACATGCCCTCTGTGGAAGAGGGAGAGCCTGTGGGTTTAGAGGGGGTCTGGCCATCACTGGAGCAGATGTCGCAAAGGTAGTTTAAATGCTCGTCAGTGGCCGGGCTCTGGGAGTGGACAAGATCCGCCCTGAATACCTCAAGGCTCTAGATATGGTAGGACTGTTTTGGTTGACACATCTCTGCAAAATCGTGTGGTCATCGGGGGCTGTAGCTCTGGATTGGCAAACCAGGGTGGTAGTTCCCATTTTTAAGGGAACTTTTTAAGGGCAGATAGGTGCAGCCTCTGCTGTAAAGCAGAGCTTGTACCGGTCCATCATGGTGAAGAGGGAGCTGAGCAGGAAGGCTAAGATTTACATTCCTACCATCACCTATGGTCACAAGCTTTGCGTAGTGACCGAAAAGACAATATCGTGAATACAAGCAGGTGAAATGGCCATGATCCTCCACAGTCCATTGAAATTGTATATACTAACATAACATATGTTGCCAGAATAATTTATCCTTTAATTATTATTTACAGACCCCCAGGGCCGTACTCAGAATTATTCCAAGATACTTGTTTAATACTGTTGTAGAATTAACAAGAAATAAGACCATAAATGAAACCTGCAGACCATCAACTTTTAACAGTGACAATTTCATGAACTTTTTTAATGTTAAAATTTAAAATATCAAGCCATAAATTGCTTCAGATTTGTCAGATATATCATTAACTAAAACTGTAAATAACAAAGTACCACTATCAGATTATCAAATAGAGTGTTTTAGCCTCATTCAAGAGACAGAACTCATCTTATTAAATTCTTCATCCAAATCATCAATGTGTGCTAGATCCAGTACCTACATGTTTCTATAAACAGATATTATCAAAGTGATCAACCCTTTTTTAAATGTAATTAATTTCTCACTTAGATGTCATGAAAATATCAATTGTAAAAAGTGCTAAATAAAACCGGACTTAACTGAATTGAATGTCCATATTGTAGAGATGTGCACTGAGGCGGTTGAGCATGATTCTGGAGAGGATTTTCCCAACAAGCAGGGATATGTCGTGATGGTTGTCACACGCTTTACAGTTCTCTTTTGTATAAATCTTGTAAAGGTGGACGATTGAGGCATCTTTGAATTCCTGTGGGAGGTTTTCATGGTGCCACATGGACTCAAACAACTCTGTGAGGCTTTTAGTCAGACGTGGGTTGCTAGCGATGACAATCTTGACCGGGATAGAGTTGGCACCAGGTCCTGTGCCACTGAACAAGTGCTTGATGGTTTTCTCTACCCTATTTGTGGGTTGTGAGGCCCAGCAAGCGGGTGGTTGATTGAGACTTGTGGCAGTCTTGTGATCGCTTCATTGTTGATGAGGCCTATTATTAAGCTACAGTAACAGAAATAGCCTACATACTCTATGGCATCATTCAGGAGTCCACCAGTCCCTTGTGCAGCCCTATTATCACAGCCCACAAGCCAAACAAGTCTGCAGCTGTGGAATGACTTCAGGAAGCCCAATGAGCACCTGGAGACAGCCCGATTTATCTTTTCACTAGACCTCACCTCACCTGCTTTTTCACTTGCAATACCAGGCTCTCCTTTTTGATCTTCATGGGGCACAGTGCCTGGGCTATCACATATGTGCATCCAGGGAATGTTAAAACCACAAGAAAAGATGATTTTAGCCATGAAGGACTATCCTTGACCCACATCAAAGGAATAGGTATGTGCCTTCATGGATGTAGGCAGTTACCAGAGGTACATTGGATACCAGACATCATGTAAGCATTCCAAACTGTCAAAATAGCCGTATGTACAAAACAATACATAAAAGTGCCTTACATCAATTTCCACAAAAAGGTTGTGATCTATAAAAAACAAACTTGGCAGGAGAATGTGTACACCTGCATGCAAACTCTGAACCACGCGTACACATATTGTGAAGAAAAATAATGATGATTTAATTCAACAGCATTATGTTGAACTAGAAGTGGAGAATTCCACCTCCCCTTTAAGGGTTTCTACCTATTTTTCTTTTCCTTTTCTTTATTAATTTCAATGGTTTACATTTTAAGGGTACCTTTATAATTATGTTATTAAGTTTTTCCATTCCTTTATTATATATAGATTAATCTGGAACAGGTCAGGTGTCTCCTAAAACATCATCCATCTACTCCCACACACAAACACACTAGTCCAGGGAGGAGCATGAGAAAGTGCATGCTTTCTCAGAGATACATTGTCTGCACATGCACTGCACATGCACATGCATATTCAGAGGCAGTGTAACACAGTCTTAGGTAAAGGGCCCAAGATTGGCTGATGATCATTTTGAGAGACAGGTAGCCAAGCGTATACCATCCATTTTTAATATCCCCTTTTAATCAGAATCAGAATCAGAATACTTTTTTTATTCCAGAAATCCAGGAAATTGTATGCACACAATTACTCCATACCAAGATAAAAATTAACAAAGATAAAGTCTGAATATTTAAAAAAAAATACAAATATCTATACAGTAGTGTGCAGTAAAGATTATACACCACTACTTTTGTCGAAAAAGGGATCCTAATAAAAAGAACTAAAAAATTACTTCTCTATATTTTTTGGGTGAAAATGTATTGAATAATGTTATTGTAGGCAATGAGAACAAAAAAAAAATTTTGACAAGTATTTTGAGGTAAAAGTTTGGCTAATAAACAAACACACTAAAAATACCAAATACCAAAATACAAGGTTTTGCAATTTTTTTAACTTTTTTTACTTTTGAATTTTATGAATGAACTTCAAACCATATGGAATGGTTTAGCGAGTGAAGAAATAAAACTGCCTGCTGGGAATGTTGGACTGTAAAGGCACACAATACGTACCTATTTCTCCCAGTAAGTGTGCTGACTCCAGTGAAGGAGCAACTTCTCTGCACCATGCCACCTGCTGGAGAATCGAATCGCAACTTTACAGACATCCCTGCAATACAGGTAGAAACATACTATACAAACAAATAGGACAAATACAGAGAGTTATACATTCCTTTTAATCTTATTTAGATTTTATACCTTTTTTAAATTTCTTATGCATCTTATCCTTTTAACAACTCATGTTTATGGTTATTGATTCTTGAAGAAATGCTCCCAAGTAAAAAAAACCCAAAAAAAACCCTCTACCCACTTTAGCCAGAAAAGTCTATTGGTATTATATATCAAGGGCTGGGCTGTATGTATGTTAGTATTAAATAATCACTACTTAACTCTTCTGTATTTTGATGTGTGACTACATGTTGGACTGTAATGAAATTTTCTTATATGGTTTGTGTTTTTACGGTTTGACCCAAATGAGGATTGGTTCCCTTTTGAGCCTGGTTCCTCTCAAGGTTTCTTCCTCGTGTCAATTGAGGGAGTCTTTCCTTGCCACTGTCGCCATGGGCTTGCTCATTAGGGATGTGTAGGGGATTGTAGAAAAATGTTTAAATTACTTTTAAATTTCTTTTACTGTATAAAGCTGCTTTGCGACAATGTCAATCATAAAAAGCACTATACAAATAAAACTGAATTGAATTGAATAGAATTGTTACTGTCTGGATGTTCTAATAGGTGCATAAATAAGCTTCAGTTAGTAGCAATCAGATAATGCTAAGTAATACTAACGTAGGCCCAAATCAGTAAAACGTGGTGGAAGTGAGTGCCACAATTTTGACGTAGAGGGTTTTTTTTGCAAGGGTTTTATCTTCTCGATTTAGAAGAAAATCGTGAATTTAGATTATATTCTTAGAATCTAGACTTCTATTCAGTCATTATAACCTAAGACTTTTTCATTTATTCTTAATCTCCTGCCAGAAATATGCAGATAAAGTGTGTAATTCCAACAAAAACAGTTATTATTTTATTATAAAATATTATGTGACATTGTGGACAGCTATAAGTACCTGGGTGTCCACTTGGACAATAAACTGGACTGGACAATGAACACTAATGCTTTCTATAAGAAAGGTCAGAGTCGCTTGTTCTTCCTCAGGAGGCTCAGACCTTTCAACATCTGCAGGCCCATGCTGCAGATGTTTTACCACTCAGTGGTATCTAGTGTCATCTTCTACGCTGTAGTGTACTGGGGTAGCAGGCTGAAAACATCCGACACTAACAAACTCAACAAGCTCATCAGGTGAGCTGGATCTGTTCTCGGAATTGAACTGGAGTCTGTGGTTGAGGTGTCCGAGAGGAGGATGCTGAGGAAGCTCCTTAGTATCATGGACAATGTCTCTCACGCCCTGCATGCCACACTGACGTCCTGTCAGAGCTCTTTCAGCCGTAGACTGAGACCACCGAGAAGCTCAACTGAACGCCACAGGAGGTCTTTCCTACCTGAGGCTATCAGACTGTACAACTCCTCCCCCCTCAGCTGCAGGGAGACTTAGCTTAGTTTAAACTTAACTTAATACATTACTGTAAATATAAATGCAAGACTTATCTGTATATATCTGTAACAAACATAATTTATATCTGTATATCTGTTCAAAACCATAACGTGCAATATATATAAATATATTTTTATACTCTGTTATTTGTTATCTGTACACTGGCATAGTTTTATAGGTGATAGTGTATTCACACATTAGTCTGTTATTACGTGCAATATCCTCATGTGCAGCATCTGTCTTGGAAATAGTCATCATCATTGCAAATGTCTCAATCCGGTTCATTCACTTTCACAGCTTCTGTACACTCCTTATCTCCTTATCTATCTTGTTACCCAGACATCTGACAGTTGTATGTGTATTTATTTATTCTGTAATTTATGTTATTCTCTTATTTTAAAGTTTCGACAATTTCTATTAAGTTTAAACAATTATTGTTATATTTGTCTTGCACTCTGGCACAGCAATTTCCTTTGGGATAAATAAAGTTGTTCGTATTCATATTCGCAAAATGCTCCAACTTCACACAGTGCAACACATCAAATAAAATCTCATCATTTTCATCTTCTTCCACTTATTCCGGAATCGGGTCGCGGGGGCAGCAGCCTAAGCAGTGAGGTCCAGACGTCCTTCTCCCCAGCCACTTCCTCCAGCTCTTCCAGAGGGACACCAAGGCGTTCCCAGACCAGCCAGGAGACATAGTCCCTGTAGCGTGTTCTGGGTCGACCCCGGGGTCTCTTCCCGGTTAGACATGCCTGAAACACCACACAAGGGAGGCATTCGGGATGCCGGAGCCGCCTCAACTGGCTTTTCTCAATGCGGCGGAGCAGCAGTTCTACTCCGAGCTCCTCCTGGATGACAGTACTTCTCACACTAACTCTAAGGGAGAGTGTCTAATACAGAGACCAAACGACCTGTAGCAACGGGTCCAGTATACCTTATTCCAGGAGTACACCCCACAACATAGCCCCAGGGACACGGTCGAAAACCTTCTCCAAGTCCACAAAGCACATGTGAACAGGTTGGGCAAACTTCTATGCCCCCTCCAGGATCCTGTAGACTGAGTAGAGCTGGTCAAGAGTGCTCCGACCACGTTGTTCATCCTGAATCCGAGGTTCAACCATTCTCCAGGGTGGGGGACCAGAACCTTTTTTCTAGGCCCTCACCAAACTCCCCCCACACCGAAGATTTTGCATTGGCGACAGACCGGGCTGCAGTTTGTTTGGCCTGTCAGTACCCATCCACTGCCTCGGGAGTCCCACAGGCCAAAGGGACCTGATAAGCCTCCTTCTTCAGTGTGACAGCCCCCCTCACCACAGGTCTCCACCACCTGGTTCAGGGGTTGCACACACAACAGGCACCGATGACTTTCTGGCCACAGCTTCGGAAACCACCTCAATAATGGAGACACAGAACATGGCCCATTCGGACTCTATGTCCCCAGCCTCCATTGGGATGTAGCTGTAGCTCTGCCAGAGGTGGATGATGAAGGCCCTTTTGACAGAAGATTCTGACAAACATTCCCAGTAGACCCTAACTACATGCTTTGGTCTCCCAGGTCTGGAGGGCTGCCTTCCCTGCAATCAGAACCAGTTCAGCACCAGGTGGTGATCAGTTGACAGCTAAGCTCCTTCACCTGAGTGTCCAAAACATGCAGCAATGACGCGACTACACAGTTGATCATTGAACTGCGGCCCAGGGTGTCCCCGGTGCCAAGAGCACTTATGGACACCCTTATGTTTGAACATGGTGTTCATGATGGAAAAACCATGACGAGCACAGAAGCCAACTTGAAACACCATTTGGGTTCAGATCTTACCTACCAATCACACGTTTCCATGTCACACTGTCATTGCCCACATGGGTGTTGACGTCTCCCAGGATGACAAGTCCCCAGGGAGAGCGCCCTCTAGCACACCCTCTAGGGACTCCAAAAAGGGTGGGTATTCTTAACTGTCATTTGTTGCATAAGCAAAAACAATAGTCAGGACCTATCCCCCCACCTGGAGGCATAGGGAGGCTACCCTTTCCTCAACCAGAGAGAACCCCAACATATGAACACAGAGATGGGGACAACAAGGATGCCCACACCCGCTCGCCACCTCTCCCCATGAGCAATTCCAGAATGAACAAGGTCCAGCCGCTATTGAGATGGGTGGTTCCAGAGCCCAAGATGTGTGTTGAGGTGAGCCTGACTATATCTAGTCGATATCTCTCAACCTAGCGCACCTTTCTTCCCTGCCAGAAAGGTGATATTCCATGCAACTTTGAATTACTTTTTATTTCTTAGAATCTTTAATTTGAACATTTACTTGATGCACTTGAACATTTGAACAGTTACTTTATTCACTGGGATACAGTAGGTTTTTTCCCCTGGGTTGTGCTTGAAAGCATTCAAGTTATGTCTGGACAACCAAGATTCCTTAATTCTCACCTCTTGTTTTTGGATCACTGATTGAATTAGACTATTGCAAAGTCTGCCTGTGGTGGCAAGGTGTCATGAATGTGATAGTGATAACATAGAATGTGTACCTCACAGCAATTGTCACAATGTTGTGATAATGTGCAGGTATTTTGTGCAACCAACGAAATTATGACCTTTATGCAATGTTGCAATAATATTGCAGACCTTGTCTCCTTTTCCACCCTACCATTTGAGTTAGCTCCTGACTGCATCTCTGTCCACCATTCTCCAAACCCAGGACAACTTCTCACCCTGCTCCTTTGCTCTCGAAATGTTGAGGGGTAATCACAGAGAATTAAGAGCAGCAATATGAAAATGTTAGAAATGCTTACTCGAAACAAATCTAGTGTGACCTCTGCTAAGACTGCCTTCTACAAGGAAAAACTGGAAATCTCTGCACAAGATCCTCGCAAACTCCATAGCATATTTTCATCCCCATCCTCTCAGACTGCCAAAGAGTTTACCAATTTTTTGATGGGAACAAATCTTTTAGGTGTTCACTCCAATTCCAAAGCCCTTCACTCCACATAAAGGATTGTCATTCTGGCACAGTTTTTAATCTAATCTTTTAATCTAGTTCGCATGTCATCTCATCGTGCAGTCCCACCACCTGTGCACTGGATCCAATCCCTTCCACGATGCTCCAGACCATCTCCTTCATCACCACTTTCATCAATAGCTCATCAATAGCATCTAGTCATGTACCAACAGCATTCAAAAGAGCCAGTGGTTCTACCCGTCCTGAAGAAACCCACTGTGGATCCTTCAGACATCAACAGCTACTGACCGGTATCACCTCTCTATTTCCTTTGACTGATCCATACATACCATCACCTTCATCCTTTCAACTCTAAAAGACTTATTTCAAGAATCAATGACTGTATAGCATTTTTTTAAAAACACAACCCTCGCTAAGAACAGGGCAGATTGGGTGGATGAGTTGGGGGAGGACTTTGGGAGCGCCCTATGAAGAGTAAAAGAGTAAAATAAGCATAATACAATTCAAGGTCCTACATCGTATTCATTACTCCAGAATAAGACTAACTAAAATATATTCCAACACTCGTGCAAGCTGCGACAGGACTCAAAGTACTTCTGCCAATATAACCCATATGTTTTGGTTATGTCCAGCCGTGACAAAATACTGGTCTACGATCTTTAAAACATTGTCAGAGGCACTTAGTATTGATCTTCAACCCAGTGCAGTAATGGCTATACTCGGTACTCCAAACAGGATACATTGCACAATGAGAAAAATATATAAAAATATCATTGCTTTTAAGTCAAGTCAAGTCAGTTTTATTTGTATAGCGCTTTTTACAATTGACATTGTCACAAAGCAGCTTTACATAGT
>JAOUQZ010000004.1:26271153-26288269 GCA_028564935.1 Neosilurus hyrtlii
ATGAAAGACCAGGGTCAATAATCACTCCAAGGTTCTTAACTGCTACACACGACGAAACTGAAACACCATCCAAACTTTCTACATAATCAGAAACCTTATTTCTAGCTGTCTGTGAACCGAGTACTAGTACTTCTGTCTTATCAGAGTTTAGTAAGAGAAAGTTAGTAAGCATCCAGTGTCTAATGTCCCTTACACAATTCTCAATTTGACCTACTGAAAAAAGCAGCGGGCCTAAGACAGAACCTTGGGGAACTCCAAACTTAACATTAGAATGTATAGAGGAATTACCATTTACATTTACAAACTGATAACGGTCAGTTAAATAACATTTAAACCAGGAGAGGACGTACCCTTAATTCTTAACATTTTCTAGTCTATTAAGGAGAATTGTATGATCAATAGTGTCAAAGGCTGCACTAAGGTCAAGCAACACAAGCAGAGCGACACAGTCATGGTCAGAGGCCACCGGTAAATAATTTATCACCTTAACGAGTGCTGCCTCTGTGCTATGATGGGGCCTCAATCCTGACTGACACATTTCATGAATGTTATTGCTACAAAGATATGAACATAACTGCTGCGCTACAGCTTTTTCTCACATCTTGGAGATAAAAGGAAGGTTTGATATTGGTCTATAGTTGGACAGCTGATATGGGTTGAAGTCAAGTTTTTTAATTAGATTTAGTTTGATAACTGGCAATTTAAAGGATTTAGGTACATAACCAGTGCTAAGGGAAGAATTAATTATATTTAATAAAGGGTTGATCAATTCTGGTAGTACCTGTTTAAAGAAACATGTAGGTACTAGGTCTAGCACACAGGTTGATTTAGATGAAAAAATTAATGAGATTAGTTCTGTCTCCTGAATTGGGCTAAAACGCTCTTATTGCTTATATAATGGTGGTGTATTATTGTTTGCCATTTTAGTTACTGACATATCTGCCTTTGAGTTTAGGAAATAATTTTTTTTTGCCTGATATTTTTAATTTTAACATTAAAAAAGATGATGCATGGTTCACCATAATTCCCAAACATATTTGAAAATAAAGTCAGCAAACCAAAAGTGAGGGCATATCTCAGCAATGACATGGTAGATTTTGACCAAATTTTGTAAATTAGTAAGTGACCCCGTCATACGTAATTTCATGAAATGCATACGAATACATGTTTCATGAAAATCTCATTTAAAATTTAGTAAAGCTGATCATAACTATAATAAAATCTGTTCTTTTACTTGATTCTTTGAATGGTGCTGACAGTTTCTGATTTGCCAAGTAGGATATTGTTCATTGTGCTTGCTATCCTGTATTATACATTTTGGTCCAATTATCAAAATATTTTGCTGAGCGCATCATAAGACCAGTCTGAACCTAAAAAAATTGAGAAAACTTTTTAGGCCAGATGTCTATAACCTCCAAATTTGACTATGAAATCTCCATGGAGGAAAAGAGGACATACTCATCAATAGATAACTTGTATGAAATGCTATGTTGTGCTGCTTTGTTGTTAGTTCCTACCTTCACTGTAAATGGGCAACATTGGAGGAGCTGGAAAAGGACCCACGCATTCACCAAAAAATCAAGCGCTTCAGGAACAAACATGCACAAATGAAGCACATTTTCTCAGAGGTATGGCTGACCCACTGCAAAGGACATATAGGAACCTATGATTTTATGACTCCGGGGGATTCTTTATGTGGAAACTTAGTACTTAGTACAGGAAACTTGTGGATTTTTACATAGAAGATCTGTCTAAATCAGTTGCTTGTGTTTTTCTGGTTGTCATTTATTTTTGTTAGATCGAATATGTTAATAATTATTATTGTTTTTAAAATTAAAGATGCCGTTAGCATATACTACACAGGAAAGGTGTGTTCTGTGACACTAATGGTTTGTCATGGTCACAGCAGGCGGTGTCCTCATTACCATGCTTAAAAAATAGAAAAATAAGCAAAGACAAGTCTAATTTTAAATTGCTTTTCTCATATTTCTGTAGAGTCTATACTCAAACTTTGAATGACCTGTAAAAACACGGGGTGTGCTGTACATACATACATTGTGTAGCTTAAGCCTCAGGCTCGGGGATGTCACTGAATTGATCAGTTCGTACATCCCCTCACCTTCAGCAAATGATTAATAATTAAAATGCATAAATACGTACACAACAAAAATGCTATTGAAAATAAGCTGCAGTTAGGGCTGTTTGCTTAGAAATTTTAATTTGCTGTTAGTCATAACTTTTTTTAAAATTGTTCAGGTGGTGTTTAATGAATTTAATAGAATTTTTATGGTGCTGTGTATTAGTAATGTCAATTTCATCTTTCTAGTTGGACGACGACCTCTTTAATCCAGACTATGTTGAGGTAGATCGGGTTTTGGAGATTGCGATTACTACAGACACCGAAACTGGAGAGGGGAGTATCATTGAAGTAATAATAAGAAGTGATTATAATTTGTCAGGCTGCTGTAAAAAGTCATTGCATATGCACTAACAGGAGGTGACACACTATCTGGTAAAGTGGTGTTCTCTATCCTATGAGGAGAGTACTTGGGAATTGCAGGAGGATGTAGACCCTGTAAAGATTCGGGAGTTTGAAGAGCTCAAGAAAGTACCAGAACTCACACCTGTTGTAAGTTTTTGCACTGAACTCATCTAAACTGAAGCCACATATTTTTGGGTTTTTTATGTGTACACTAGGGTTGTTGAAAATAATCATTGCATTGATGCATTGCGATATGGATGTAGACGATTCAGCATCAATGCAGTGACACAACTGAAGTTCTTACACTTTTTATTTTAACTGAAGATAATCTGTAATTATGTGTAATACAGTTAATTCTTATATCATGTGAAATACTTGTATCTTTAATTGTAACTTGTGTACTTGTATCATGTGAAATACTCTATGCTTCTTTTTGTTTGTTCATTGAAGGAAAGACCGTCACCAGAGCAATGGCAAAAGCTTGAGAAGTCTCGTGAATACAGAAATGGCAACCAGCTCAGAGAATACCAGCTAGAAGGCATGAATTGGCTCCTTTTCAATTGGTACAATAGGTAATAATGCACTGGTTTCATAAAAATAATCAAGTTTGAACCCAGTTTCCTGTCACTGATGTACCTTCAAAAAGTTCTTCTTGGGATTCAGCCTCACTGTGTTATACTGATAATATTGATGTTTAATATACCAATAATCTACACTTTATTAGGATCATTGTACTGAGCGTGGCCTCCCTTTAGTCTCACATTAGTTTCAGTTCTTCATGTCATGGATTCCTAAAGATAAGGAAGAAATTCCTTTAGATTCTGCTACTGTACTTTTAGAATTTTTTTTGTAAAGCACATTTTATAATCAAATTTGATAAAGAATTTAAACATTTTTCCATAAACCCAACACATGCCTAATGAACAAGCTCTTGGCGATGGTGGAAGGACAAACTCCCTCAGTCGATACAAGGAAGAAACCTTGAGAGGAACCAGACTCAAAAAGGAAACCCATGTATGAAACCAGATAAAAATACAAACTATAGTTTAACATAAAGTCTTTTTGGTTATCTTATAACTGGGAATTGAAGAAGTCATCTTCACAGTTTCTGAGTGGATACTTAGGTCCATATGGGTCATCCTTTACTTCATCAATTATAGAAAAACTCAAAACCAGCCCATCTCGCACCAAGAACCAGGCCATGCACAGAATCACTGATTCTCTTTCTGGTGGATGTTGTAAACATTATCCCAAGGTTGAGCATCAGTGAGGAGGTGGACAGTGTAAGAATTGATCCACAATCAATTTCAGCCTTTAGGGTTCAATCTGACCCCAGTGGGTGAGAGTCCCATCTGCACAGACCTGGATCGGAGATTGAGCCAACAGACAACAAACACTCAGAACAAAATCAGAATCTTATTTAATTGTTTATTCTACTTGTGTTCGTATGTGACAATTGCAAAGTCACGGCCTGAGAGCAGGTACTCATAAGTATAAGAATCATGATTTAAAAAATTAATTATTAATTTTAAAGGCATAAAAAATGATAATCAATCATGAACATAGACCTTAGAGACCTACAGCTGTTCCTCTTAAAGTGTTTGGAATATCTTAAGAAACATAATTATTTTCAAATAGACAGAACAATGAAGAATGAGATGAAATTACAATTTTTGGTAATTTTATTACATTTTAAAAGTAACACTTGCAAACAATTTATCAAATGTAATTTTTTTAATATATATTTTTGTATGTTATTTATAAAAATATCTAAATAAAAATGTATATTTGTATAAATTTAATAATTTTTTATTAATGTTATCTTTCTTTCTAGGAAAAATTGTATCCTAGCTGATGAAATGGGCCTTGGGAAAACCATCCAGTCCATAACATTCCTGTATGAGATCTTCTTAATGGGTTTGAGAGGTCCCTTCCTTATCATTGCTCCTCTATCCACCATTACAAACTGGGAGAGGGAGTTCCGTACATGGACGGAGATTAATGTCATTGTGTACCACGGTAGCCAGATCAGCCGCCAGATGATCCTGCAGTACGAAATGTATCACAGAGATGAACAGGTATATTCAGTTCAATGTATACAAGTTGTTCTGCTATGATGCTAATGAAGATTTATATTCAGTTTCATAATGAGCACGTTATAGCTAATTATGACCCCATGAGACAGTCAGTAAAGAACATTTCTGAGTGTCACTCAATAATGGGATGAGTCATATTTAATAAAAGGATGTTCAGTGATACTGTGTCTGAGTTCCGAACACTAAAACTTTATTCAGTAGTTGGGAAGGTTGTAGGTAAAGGCTTGTGTCCCCACTGTAGTCTTTATTATTCCAGGTTGTAGCCAATCAGACATGGTGACTTTAGAATACACAGTTTTTATGAAGTGTTGTGGCGTGAAACCATTTAATGTTTTTTAGGTTATAAGCAGTATTTTTAAGCCTTCCCAGGTTTTACTGTTGAACTGTCTGTGATTCTTTACTTCTAACTATAACTTGTTTCTGTACTGTAGGGAACATCTAGACATCGACCCAAAACATTATGCCAACCTCGAGGAAACAAAAGCGTGAAGTAGTCTTTAGTTTTTTTATTTAAGCAGTGGATTTGAGATGAAAAAAGGGCTATTCTCTTAATATTGTCTACAGGAGTTTTAAATGAGAGGCTGGAATTGATAAATGCAAGAAGCTCTTCATGTCTTACATTAGTCTGTTCAAGTCTGTTTTACTCAATTTAACTTTCTGATAAAGTGCATTGAATTTAATAATATAGATAAAAATCTTTACGTTTTATTCTGTTTATTTGTATTTAACGCCCATGTCTCTGTTTTTAAATAAGTATTTTTCTTCCTATGTTTCAAACTTGTATGAGGTATACATATTTCCGTTAGGCGTATCGCTATGTATCACATACGCTTAAATTTGAATTGGAATTACTTTTAACATGCATTTTCTTCCAAATGGAAGTACACTAACATTAAGCATACATTCCCTTAATGTTGAATAATTAGCCATATTTTCATTTCAATGTAATCAAATAAAACAATGTTTTGGTAAATACAATTATCATTTATTAAAGTACTTTACAGGGTAATGTTGAGGCATCTAATGGTCAACAGTTCCTTAAATGTTTTGTCATTGAGGCGGCATCGTTCTGGTCTAAATATCTTTTCTGCAACACTAAATATCCTCTCAACAGGTGCGGAGGAATCAGGTATGGCCAGTTATTTACATTGAAGTACAGCTAGGTTTGGGAAACTGTTTTGGTTTTCTTTTCAGAACAATACAGGATCAGCATCCTCAGCTAAACATGGTGTGCGCAAGTAAACTGGGAGCTTATGTGAGGCTGTGTCAATTGTGACAGCAGCTGTTTGAATCTCCATGTAGGAAAAGATTCTGGAATGTTTTCTTGTTTGAGTACTAATGTCAGAGGTGGCACTGACTTTTGGACAGATAGACTCCACTTTTGAAGTGAGGAGATTTTTGATATTGATCTGTTCTTTACAACCCTGGATCAAGTGTTGCAGCCATCTGAAAGCATTCCATGTCCTCACATTTTACTAGTCGTCTCTCAAGTGAGGTTTGTAAGGTGGACACAAACAGTCACCTTCGCATATTTGATCACATGTCTCAGTCCTATAACACAGCTTGATGTGACGGCTTTCTCTGCTTGACAGCGGTCCGTGGCTTCTAACACCTCACAAAGTTCCTGAATTATTTTTAGTTCATATGCTGATAGCTGATTTGGGCAGTGGAGCTCAGCAAGAACATCATTTGGAACTTTAAGGACTGACCTCGGCATCGTCAACTGGCTATTTCAGCTGGTGACATTAACAGGTTGAAGTTTGTGCATTCCCTCCAGGACCTCTGTAGCATGGTTAGATTTATGGCAAAAAGCTGCAAATTTGTGGACCTTACCTAGGAGGCTTTTTGTTTATCCAGTGTCATCTAAGGCATCACGCACCAGTTGGAGACCATAAGCAAAGCAAGATGGTCTCTCTGATGGAAAGTACATCTCAACATATCTACATATCATACAGATAACAAAATCTCCTCTTCTACATCGACTACTTCTAGACCACAGGTGTCATCCTCACTCTCACTGTTAACATGGACTGGTGGAAACAGAGTGAAATGCCTTTATATTATTGGATGCATTGTCAGTTACAATGAATGACAGCTTGTTTTGAATACTGTAATTGTCAAGAACATCATCGTAGACCTGGAAAATATTTTCAGCTCAGCATTATGCTCTGCAAATGGAAATCAACCAGGAAATGGCCCTTCATCCCAAAAAGTGACCTCTGATCAATTTGACCATAAATCAGTGGTCAGGCAAATATGGCCAGCTTTTGCCATCAGATTAGCTAGATGTGATTTCTCAGAATCCGAGCGCTGTAGAATAAGGCTCTCTCTGAGGGTTTGGCCAGTTGCAAGATATTAATGAAATCTTTATTTTCAACAGTAGAGAGGAGGAGGAGACCATTTGAAATGCATGAAACAATACTATTGGTCAGAACCACTTGATGTGTATTGGTTGATGATCACTTAGAAGTTGAAGTTGGAGGATGGCTGTCTTCATCTTGATTTGTTTGGCTCATGCCACTGTTGGATGAAGACTCCATCAAGATTTCAGGGTGTTTCTTCTGTAAGCAGAAATTCTATCAGTCTAAAGACTTTTCATACTTTGGATAAAAGTTCCAGCAAGTTTTTGTTATATTACAATTACTTATGTACTGCAAAGATTATTGAAGCCTCTCTATAATGCTGTGCCCAGACCCCGGCCTCCAAGGCTACTTTGCTTTCACATAATTTGCCAAAATTTATGAACTTGCACAAGCAAATGAGAAATAGTGTGATTAAGTAGTCATTGTATTTTAAAAAGAGTAGGATATAAGGTAATACATTACATGTTTCAAGTGGTGAGTAAACAAACACATGCCATGGTCATCAAAAAAAAAAAAGACATTCCAAATCAGTAAACTTACCTGGAGATGCTGTGTGAAATTTGATATAGCCTTTATGGAACCACAGACTGGAGCACTGCAAATTGTCCTGTGGTTTCCATGTGTTGTGGGAATTGGCTCACAAAATAAATGAACACCGATGTCCTTTTATGTGTGTTATCATTTTGCATATTGCTGTAATTACAAAAATCAAAGGTACAAACCAGCTCTGGCCCTCAATTAGCTTATTTCACTAGAGTGTACTCCAAACAAAATGTCCTAAATGTTTGGACAACCATTTTGTAGACTTGGATACAGCAAAGTATTCTGTGAAATGAAGTGCTGTCCTATCATTTTCCACAATTCGAAACTTATTATAATTTTAACGATCTGTTTTATAGAGTATGTTTTTAATGTTAATTTGTCGTAAAGAAAAAAAAAGAAAAGGAAAAAAGCCTCTTTACTATAATAAAGTATTGTGTACATAAAGTCTATACAATAATATATGTATAAAATTCGTGCTATAATCATATGTAATATATACTGTGAAGCTTTACTGTTAAATACTCCTTTATTACATATCTTGAATGTCATGGAATTTCAAATCTACTTCCTGCAATTTGAATTTTAATTGCAGTTCCAATTCCTGTTTGCAATCTTAATTCAAATTCAAGAACTGAATTGAAATTTAGGGGGCATTCTCAAATGACTTCTGAATTTTGTACAACCCTGATGTGTAGGGTTTAGCTAAAGTTGAGGCTTTGAATTTCAGTATAAGGGATGTGTTAGATAAAACCATTTTTTGATATACATATTGTTAATGTGGCCATAGCACAGACGTTTAGAATTCTTAACTAACAGACAACATCAACTTCACACAACTGTGCCAACAAAAACAACAGGAATGTAGTATGGTATATACTATTTACTCATATACTATAACAATATATGAGTAAATTGTATTTTAATAATAATATTAATGAGAGATTTTCAAGTGTCAAGTTTCAAGTTTATTTGTCGTATACAGGTAACAATGAAGCATCGCTACCAGCAATGAAATTCTTGGACTCAGAGCCCCCTCAAAATTGCACTTAAGAAACAAATATTGCACATAAATTTAGCATTGAGATAAAATACAAGTAAGAATAAAACTAGACAAGTGAAAGGAGTCCCATAAATAAATAAATAAACAATTCTGGATTCTTGGCACAGATGCACCAATACTTGAGGGTGTTCTGGCCAACTGTTCTATGATGTACCACAATTTTTTGTGGTCTATCAGGTATTTTGGTATTCCATTTCACCTTTTGGATTTCATATTCAGAAAACAGCAACAAGTTACAAAAAAGCACCACATTTGAAATGAACTCTAGACCTGTTTACTTTCTTCTAAGTGAAATAATGAGGGAAGACCCACCTCACCAGTAAAAAGCTGCCCAGCCAGCTGTCCAATTTCCCTTTTAGCTTAAGCACATATTCATTATTTAAATGTAATTTTCCAAGTATTTATATGGCTAAATGCAATGTGGTAACCTGGGGTGTTTTTTTTTTTTAATTTATATAAATAAGGACATTTATATAAATAAGGAAAATTAATGTAAATACAGAATTATTTCAGAGATATATTTGTTTTTGTTTCTGTTTGCTTCTTTGTAGGGAAGTATGATTCCTGGGCTGTTTAAGTTTCATGGTGTAATAACCACGTTTGAGATGATCATGGCTGATTGCCCTGAGCTGAAAAAGGTAAATTGGCGCTGTGTGGTGATAGACGAAGCTCATCGACTGAAGAACCGTAACTGTAAATTGCTGGAAGGACTCAAACTCATGAACTTGGTGTGTTTATAAGTCTCTTACCCTTTTTGCTCCCTCATTAGTCTGTTTAAGGTGAACTCTATTATCTAAGTAAATGTCTACTAGAAATGTTAATGTAACTACTAATGTTAATGATGTACTATTTGTTTTTTATAAATATGCATCTCACAACAGTAAAGACAGAAATAGAGCCATGAGAGAATCATGGAAGACATTTTTAGGCACCTTTCTCATTAGTGGAGGGATGTTTCTTTAATGTCCAAAATGTATATAGATATTGGATTAGGCTTCTACTCTACAGCTTGCTACTATTTATTCCACCAGTAAACTGGATACAAAATATTTATTTATTCATAGTTAAAGAAAAATTTAATTTAGTTAATCCAATTTTATTTGTGTCCAATGTAAGGAGGATGTCACTGAATAGTCCCTGAGATGGAATGTTGAAAGAACTATTCAGATCAGCGGCATTCACTGAGACTAAGGCGCATAACTGTAAAGAGTGCTACACTAATAAAATTTAATTGAACTAATTTAAATGTTTGCAAAAAATATTTGCTGCGGAATTGTTGTGCATTAAATGCATTGAGGTATATACTATGTGTTGATCTAAACGAGCAGACGCCTGTTTGATGTGTGTAAATGTAATGTAGTATTATGTGCAGTTGTGCCGCGTTTTATTTTATTTCCAATTTGGTACTTTATTATCTGTATACTGTTATAACAGTTATTGTGCTTTTGGGGTGTTTCAACATTTTCATAAGCATACAAACCATATGTTTGGGGGGGGGGGGGGGGGGGGGGGGTACGCTTTTCAAACATGATGAAATTCCAGTTAAAATTGTGTTGAACAAATCCGGGCTGCTTTCAGCCTTTGCAATCTTGCTATGAACACTGAGCTAATCACTGAGCAGGTTGTACAGTCATTACGTTGTGTTTAGTCTGGAGGCGAGAGTGCCTGACTAGTCCATTCAACCTCGCAGTAATTAACCTTTAAATCATTATACTCTTAGTATTGTAATTAATGCCGTATAATTCCTGGAAGCGAGGTATTACAGTCATATTTTAGATTTTGAAAATATATTTGATCACTTGGTTGTTCCGGTGTCAGTGTACTTGCTGCTCAAGCTGCTTTTCACAACAGACAGCAAATGCACATCTCATATCTGTTAGACTGGCTTTAGAGATTACAACACACAAAACTATTTAATTTACAATAAAAATGCACACAGACATATCACTATACATTAGAGCTCAGTAAATAAATCATGCTAATTTAAGTGTAATCTGCGCTCATATAGTCGGACAGCTCACTCAGTGATCTACAGATCTCAGCTCTGTACAAGAATTTGTTTAGACATGGCTGATTTCATCTATAATAACTTTACAGTTGGTTCAAGAGCTCTTTGAAGCAAGAACACAGACACATCAGGTCTACACACAGACACACAGCTACGTGGAAGGTGTGTGTGTGTGTGTCTGTGCGCACGCGCTTGTCTGTGTCCTCAGTCCACGAGGACGGGTTCGGTCCTAGTTAAGTTATTCAGTTTAGCAAGCCACTGGTTAGATAATTAGTACAACTTCATGGAGCTAAAGAAAAAAAGTGGAGATTTTAATTGTAAAAATGAAAGGAAAAGAAAAGAGAGGCACATGTGATGACAATTTATATGCTAGTTATTTAAAAGTAGATCTGTTTGGGGGAATAATAATGTGTTAACAGATACTGATGCCCTACCAGTCCATCTTATGCAGTCTGTCTCTGATTGCTTGTCCGGTTTTCCCTTCCTCTGTATTTTCATACATGTTAAAGAAAAAAAAACACATCCGCGTTGTAGCTGTCAGACCAATAGGTGGATTTCAATATGGTCACATGATGATGGTGATGCTGATGCTGATGATAGTGCTTATGATGATAGTAATAATGATCCAGTATAAACTTCTGAAAGATCAGGATGGCATCAACCATAAACTTCAAAAAGGAAGGCCAAAATCTAAGCAGTAATTCAGCAGGGGGATGCCCCACCCTGGCTTATGCCAGGTTTTGGATGGTAATTAAACTTGTTTTGTTTTTGAAATACATAAGGCAGGCCTGTCTACTGTACTGCACTCCAATGCAAATTAATTCTGAATTGGCCAATAACAGGGTGAGAATTTTTTACTTAAAAAAAAAAAACAGAAGGATGCTGAGATAAATACACATTTGCATGTATTACCAACTCTGTAAATATATAAAAGTGAATGCGCGTGCATTACTGTTTTAAATCGAAGTCTTTGGTTTATTATTCAGTACATGTTTTAGGCATCACATTGTTCTTTATATTGTGAATTTTCCTGTTTCCCATGCAACAATCAACATTTAAAATGTATGCAGTTGGGGGGAGGAGGTGTCTTGAAAAAGAGTACTCTCTGTATGCTTGTGGAACTGGCAGGTCTACATCCTATTCTTACGATTTTGCATGCTTTAGAGCTTCATCTTCATCCAGGAAGAAGGTTACTAGCAGGTCTGAAGGGGCCAATCACAACCAAGCATTATAATTTCACACTTTTAGCATGATTACTGAGTTCTATCAAGCCAATTCAAGAATTTTAGCCGTGTAGTTCTGTAAAAATCTTTTGACTTGACAAAGTAAACATTCTCTTGTTTTTATCAAATTCTAAAACAAAAATCTGTATCTGAATTGTAGTCGTAGTAATTTATCAATGCATATCATATACAGAAGATGCAGAAGGCTAACTTATCTTGCACTAATTTTTCCTCCTCCAGGAGCATAAAGTTCTCCTTACAGGAACACCTTTACAGAATTCCGTGGAGGAACTCTTCAGTCTGCTCAACTTCCTGGAGCCAGTGCAGTTTCCCTCAGAGACCACGTTCCTTGAGGAATTCGGCGATCTAAAAACTGAAGAGCAGGTAAGGTGTTGTTATCACTTTGTGGTCCTACACATAGTATTTCCAATCTGATCTGCAAAGGGCTGCTGTGGGTGTTGGTTTTCATCCCAAACAGGAGCCGCCCCTGAGAGTCCCTGTCCTATTCCATGTGTTATGCTAAAGCTTGGAGTATGCTTAAACAGACAGTCTGTGTACACTGCATGCTAAGGGCTTTTGTCATCAGTCTGCACTGTGTCCAAATTTTGTGTCACCTCATACATGTGCAGGTTCCCTGAGTGTTCAGTAATACATTAGTCCAGTTGGTGGAGAAGCTGGTTGGTGCCCAGGCAATAGAAGGGTAAAATATAGAAGAATAATGTTTTTGAAACCCTGAGACTGGTTAAACTCATTACTGTACCTGTGCAATCAGCACCATACAACCATCCAGTTGATTTTTCATGAGTGTTTGCCATTTCTCTGTCCATATGCATTGCAATCCTGATTAGTGTTTCCTCCATAGCTTGGTTGATGGTGGTTGTCATGGACGCTAAATCTGATCTTATGTTATTACTCATGGCATAATATAGCCATTTTAAAATGTTTCAAAGTTGTTTTCTGTTTCTAATCCATATAATTTTTTTTTCAATTTATTTTACTATATGTCATTTATTAAATAATGAATTGTAATAAATTTTTTAAAATTTTATTTTGTTACAGAGCATCATGCAAATAACTTGCACTTCATGATGTATCAGTTATGTTCTTTGAAAACCATGGCTTATTTAATAAATAAGTGTTTACAGGACAATTGTAGAACAATTCTTTCAAGACTGGAACAATGGTATGTTCACTCATAGTAGAATAAATTACAGCGAGTACACTTAGGACAGAACACATCTTCAAAGCCAATTTGGATTTATTCATGGAGATTGACTTCTGTAAGCCTTTTTCGGCTACCAAAATCTTTGCTCATGGAGCTGCGCAAAGCCTTGAGTCAGCACTGTGGGCCTATACCCCTAACTTTCCCCGGGTACCACCAAATGTTCAGGTAGGCTGATGGGGCGGGATGGTGTCCATCGAATTCGGGTAGGTGCCGCTCTCATTTCTTGCAGCATAGCGTATAGTCTAAGAACAGGAGTAGTCACTCTGTGAGAATAATGTACATTATACACTGCCAAAAGTATTCGCTCATCTGCCTTCGCACGCATATGAACGTTAGTAACATCCCATTCTTAATCCATAGGTTTTAATGAGTTTGGCCCACCCTTTTTAGCTATAACAGCTTCAATTCTTCTGGGCAAGCTTTCCACTAGGTTTAGGAGTGTGTTTATAGAAATGTTTAATCATTCTTCCAGAGGTGCATTTGTGGGGTCAGAAACTGCTGTAGGACGAGATGGCCTGGCTCGCAGTCTCTGCCCTAATTCATCCCAAAGGTATTCTATCGGCTTGCAGTCAATGCAGTCAGACAAGTACTGTAATCCTGGCAACCATCAAACCCAGACTCATTCAACAGATTGCCTTATGGAGAAGCGTGATTGGTTACTCCTGAGAACATGTGTCCACTGCCCTTAAGTCCAGTGGCGGCGTGCTTTACACCACCGCATCCGACGCTTTGCATTGTAATTGGCGATGTATGGCATAGATGCAGCTGCTCAGCCATGGAAACCCATCCATGAAGCTCTCTATGCACTGTTGTTGAAGTAATATGAAGGCCACATGAAGTTTGAAGGTCTGTAGCGATTGACTGCTGAAAGTCAATTTTAAGTGGCCTACCACTTTGTGGCTGAGTTGTTGTCGTTCCCAATCGCTTCCACTTTGTTATAATAACACTGACAGTTGCACAGGTGGCATCCTACCACGTTACCACTTAAGAATGATCCATTGTTTCACAAATGTTTGTAGAAGCAGTCTGCATGCCTAGGTGCTTGAATTTATACACCTTTGGCCATAGAGGTGATTGGAACACCTGAACTCAATTATTTGGATGGGTAAGTGAATACTTTTGGAATATAGTGTAGGTGAATACATTTGGGGTGAATACATTTGGGTGAAAACATTAGGGGTAAGTACTTTCTAGCCTTTCTTAAAAAAAGTTTTGGGCTCTCAAGTTGAAATGGAGATGACACCAGTGTGAGTCTGATTATCTAATTCAAGAACTACATTTGAGAAGTATAACCCTGAGGAACAAGAAAGACGCAATTCTCACAGTGTTGTGTTTATGGGTGAAATGTAGTCGTTTAGCTTCCAGATGTGAGGGAGAGCAGCAAATAATGATAGTGATTATAAGACTGCTATCTGAGGCTGTTTGCTTTCTTTTTCTGATTTTCTCATTCCAACCAAGTGAACTGAAGCTGGGGCTTTCAAACTTGCTATGCTGGCTCACTGTCAGTGCTAGGATGAGTTTGCATCTGAGTAACCTTGAACTACTTTTCAAGGTCATAGAGGCAAAACTATACATTTGGTTTCCGAATTCTTAATTGCTGCTGGAGGCTTTCAACCTTGCTACTTGTTCTGTATTGGCATATTTTGAAATGGTCCTTTCGGTGGAAGTGTGTGGACCCCTGTGGTATATTTTTAACCAATAAATCACATGATTACCAACAGGTTAAGAAGCTGCAAGCAATTTTGAAGCCCATGATGCTGAGAAGGCTGAAGGATGATGTGGAGAAGAATTTGGCTCCTAAAGAAGAAACCATCATTGAGGTGGAACTCACTAATATCCAGAAGAAATACTACCGGGCCATTTTGGAAAAAAACTTTACCTTTCTTGCTAAGGGAGCCAACCAGCACAACATGCCCAACCTTATCAACACGATGATGGAGCTACGCAAGTGCTGCAACCATCCATATTTGATCACAGGTAAACACACGCACGCACACACACAGAATCACAAACAAACACGATGCTATTTAATAAAAATGATCTGTGTCTACTTCAGTGTTCTTTGTAATGTTTTTTCTCAGGTGCTGAAGAAAAGATTCTGGATAGTTTTAGGAAAACCCACAATCCTGATGCGCCAGATTTCCAGCTCCAGGCTATGATCCAGGCTGCAGGGAAGTTGGTACTCATTGACAAGCTGCTGCCCAAACTCATTGCTGGGGGACATAAAGTGTTGGTGTTCTCACAGATGGTTCGGTGCCTAGATATACTAGAGGATTACCTCATTCAGAGAAGGTGAATGTTTACAGGCATTTAGTTTGTGTGTGTGTGTGTGAGTGTGAGATGTCTGCATTTTACGCAGACATTTAGTTTAATTTGTATAGCAAATTTTTTCATCTGACATTGTCGCAAAGCAGCTTAGCATAGAAAAAACAAATTTGGTGAAGAATTTAAACATTTTTTTTACAACCCCTAGACATTTCTGTGACGGTAGCAAAAAAAAAAAATAAAACAGACTCAAAAGGGAAACCCATCCTTATTTGAGTGAAACCAGAAAAAAATACAAACCATGCGGCAGAAACTTCACTATAGTTTAACATGGAAGTCTAGTTGGTTCAGTGCTTTATGGGTTAAAAGTAGTATTTTATATGGGATGCAAAATTTAATTGGGAGCCAGTGCAGTGTAGATAAGATTGGGGTGATGTGCTTATATCTTCTGGTTCTAGTAAGGACTCTTGACCCTGCATTCTGGATAAACTGGAGTTTATGCAGCTATTAGAAGGTCCATACAGTAACACATTAAAATAATTAATCTTGTGGTAACAAAAGGATGAACACATTTTTCCTGATCATGCAGTGACAACATATTTTTTATTTTAGCAATATTTATGAGATGAAAGAAGGCTATCCAAGTAATATTATCTACATGAGCTTCAAATGAAGACTAGGGTCAAAATAATCACACCAAGGTCCTTTACTGCTTAACTTGATGAAACTAAAACACCATCCAAACTTACTAAATAATCAGAAACCTTATTCTTAGCTGCCTGTGATCTGAGTACAAGTACTTCTGTCTTATCAGAGTTTAGTAAGAGAAAGTAAGCATCCAGTGTCTAATGTCCTTTACACAATTCTCAACAAAAGCTGGTGTCTCCCCTCTGGCTTTATTGAAACTGTGTGTAATCAGCATAACGGTGTAAGACAATTGCATGTTCACAAATAATACCCAAAGAGAGCATGTATAGAGAAAAAAGCAGCGGGCCTAGAACAATACCTTACGGAACGCCAAACTTAACATTAAATCACTATTTACATTTACAAACTGATAACAGTCAGCTAAATTAGATCTAAACTAGGAGAGGGCGATTCCCTTAACTCCAACAACATTTTCTAATCTATCAAGGAGAATCCTATGAGTAATTGTGTCACAGGCTGCTGTTATGTGTGTGTGTGTGTGTGTGTGTGTGTGTGTGTGTGTGTGTGTATGTGTGTGTGAAAGTTTATTTCTGTAATAGTAACTTCAATCTATCACCACATTTAATGTTTTTTTTTTGTTTGTTTTTTAAATGGTTTTCAGACTATTAGACCAGGATTACTATGATGCATATGCCCTAGGATAATCAACAATAGCTTCCCTAATAGCATTCTTGTGTCCTGAGACTCTTTCTTTCAGCCCTTTCTTTATCTGCTCTATGTAAATCAGACATACTTCTATGTTATACCCCTTACTTGGCTTAAAATAACTAAATTGTGTTCTTTTATGTTTGCCCGTTAATTGCAAGATTCTACATTTGTGCCAAGTATTTTGTTTGTTAGCAGAGAGATTGCTTGACACTAAGGTATCACATATTGTGGGTGTACTTGTAAAACTTATTTTGGGAGTAGTAGGAAACACCTCTCTAAGAATAGGGTCACTTTAAATAAGATTCCAATTTATTGTCCTTTTTATTGATTCTGCTGGAAAATGGTATTTTTTAATTATTTTTTGTTAAAGTAAAACTTGAGAGTTATTTTTTTAAATAGTTCTGATCTAGACCTGGGTGGCACGGTGGCGCAGTGGTTAGCACGTCCGCCTCACAGCAAGAAGGTCCTGGGTTCGATTCCCAGCTCGGGCATTTC
>JAOUQZ010000004.1:26290394-26307128 GCA_028564935.1 Neosilurus hyrtlii
TACTATGTAAAGCTGCTTTGTGACAATGTCCATTGTAAAAAGCGCTATACAAATAAAACTGACTTGACTTGACTTACACTTGCTTTAGAGAGAGCTATATAGCTATATAAAAAATCAGAATCACTAATTCAACTTGGATTTCCCACTTAATCTTTCCTCTAATATAACATGGGATTTTCACTTATCAGTGCAAGTTTAGAAAGCTGATCTAGACAGTCACATGCATCCAAAATTTATAATAAATCCCCAGGTTTAATTAATAAAAACCTCTTCCAGGTAATTGTGCATACAAATATACATGACTATAGAAATAAAACTGAATTGACTTGACTTGGAATGAACATATCATGGAGGATGGAGCAGGTTTTTACGTGCAGCTCCACGCTTCACTATCTCAAATATATTTCCGTGTTTTGGCTTCAGACTAATTGTGCAAGTTGAAAAAGCAGATTTCCAATAAGCCAAAGCTGAGCACAGGCCAGAGATGAGCAACTCATGCTGCAACTAAATCAACCGGACCCACTGGACTCGAGACAGTCACATGGAGATTACATGTAAAATATATAGAGAAAAAAGCATAAAAACATAATTTAAAAAAAAGAAAGCATTTTGTTTTATTTACATTTTAAGGGCTGGTTCAATACAGTGCATGAGCTGAATAAGCATAATTCAAACACATCCAGTGCAATGCCACGTGTGTTCGTCAATTTCTCATGATGGATCCTCAATTCAGTGTTACCTTCTGTGTCATTTTTAATTTGGAGAGGTTCCTGCTACTTTTAATGGTTCTCCCGCTACTCAGAAACAATTTGAAAGCCCTGTTGTTATTATTATTAGATATTTTAAGGTTTTTAAAAAGGCTAATTTAAAATATGATGGCAGTATTTTCAGCTGAAACAAATCGAAAACAGTGCACTATTTCGCAGCTATATCGCTCATGTGTGAGTCAGTATTAGTTATGATATCACACAGAAGAGATTTACCAATTGCAAGTTTCCTGGCTGATTTTGATTCATGATTTTTCTGTAAGTGTGACCTGCTGATACTGATTTTTGCTGATTTAGATTTTTTTTTTAAACATCTTTAATTGACAGCATATAAAATGTGTTGTTGTTTTTTTGTTTTGTTTTAATTTATTTATTTTTTTTTCATTTTAGGCTACAAAGCAACAAAATGTCAATATTTTGTAGGGTGATTCTTTTTTATACTCACTGTACTTATTACTGTATGTCAGGAACTTCCTGCAAGATCTGCCATTTTGGAGATGAATAGAAGCAGTCTTTGAAAACTGGATCCATAAAAGGTTTTTAAAATTAAGCTGTACTATGTTTCAGGTACACATACGAGCGTATTGATGGACGAGTCAGAGGGAATCTGCGACAAGCGGCTATTGATAGATTTTGTAAAGTGGACTCGGACCGCTTTGTCTTCCTGTTGTGCACCAGAGCCGGGGGACTAGGCATCAACCTCACTGCTGCAGATACTTGCATCATATTCGACTCTGACTGGAACCCACAGAATGACCTGCAGGTCACTAACTCAGTTTCGATATCACATAACCACATAGAAGAAGGTCAGGAAAGTTGTGGGTAATCAAGTTGTTTTTAACCATTGTAATATTTGGCATGATAACATGAAATGCTGTTTATTTATTCCCTTTGTTAGTAAGCCCAAAATCAGTGGTGAAGCTTCCCTTATTCTAAGATTAATAGTGGAAAAGGATACACATAAAGCCACCAAGCTACAAAGAAGTTAGCAAGCGTTTAGAAATAAATGCATTGCACCACATAAGTATAGGACAACGATGGAATCTTAACTAACCTGTGACATGATTAAAAGCTGGTTCTATTTCGTGACCATGGTTTTCTTTTTCAAACTCTTAGGCCCAAGCTCGCTGTCATCGGATTGGCCAGAGCAAAGCTGTGAAGGTTTATCGTCTTATTACGCGCAATTCATATGAGAGGGAGATGTTTGACAAAGCCAGTCTAAAGCTGGGTCTGGACAAGGCTGTTCTGCAGGATATCAACCGCAAAGGGAGTCTTAATGGGGTACAAACCACCATTACTAAATTCTACTTTAAGAGACGAGGTGTGTTTTTATGAAAATAACTCAGCAGGATCCAACACTAAAATCACATGCGAAGAGAGGCTTTCATCTAATTATTGCTTGATTTTGGTCAGGATCACTGTGGCTTAGGTTGATACACTACATGGCCAATGTAAGTGGACACCTGACTATCAACCCATATGTGGACCTATCCCAAACTTTTACTGACAAATTTTGATCGGTTGCATTATGATTTCCCTTCACCAAAACCATCCACGAAAACATTGTTTGCCAAAGTTGGTGTGAAAGAAATTGAGTGGACTGCTTTGGGACATGCATTGTACATCAGTGCCTGACCTCATTATTACTTTTGTGGTTGAAGGGGTGTCAGCAGAACCATGTTCCAAAATGTAATTAAAATAAAGGAGAAACTAAATCTGAAATGGCATATTCAGAAAAGGTTTGATAGAGATTCACAGACTCTTTTGACTGTATAGTGTATATTGGGACGGGGCGGTGGTGCAGTGGTTAGCATGTTCCCCTTACAGCAAGAAGGCCTGGGTTTGATTCCTGGGCTAGGGCGTTTCTGTGTGGAGTTCTGTGTGGACTTCCAAAATCCAAAAACATGCACAGTAGGCTAATTGGCTGTTCCAATCGCCCCTAGGTGTGAGTGAGTGTGAATGGTTGTGTGTATGTGTGTTGCCCCGTGATGGCCTGGCAAGCTGTTTAGGGTGTACCCTGCCCATGCCCAGAGTGGGCTGAGATGGGTGACAACCTTCCTGCAACCCTAATTAGGATTAAGTGGCTTAGAAAATGAATAAATGAGTGTATATTGGGAAATACAAATCCCATTTTCTCAGAAAGAGCAATTTTAAAAAAATGTGATGTGTTGGCCCTGTAATAGACAGCTGAGCTGTTTAGATTGTACCCCTCGTTTGCCTAGAGTAGGCTGACATTAACAGCTGGATGATTGACTTTTTAGTCAGTTCAAAAGAAATCTAGACTGTGGACGATTTCTAAATTTCAAGTACAGTGTATAATATTCAGGGAATTCAGACACATTTTCATGCGTGAAGGACAAGGTCAGAAAGCACTGTTAATTGGATGACTTTGTGCCCTCTGATGGTAGTGCCTGAGAAACCATTATACAGCTGTGTAAAAAAAAAAATTGGCCACATGATCTCAGGAATTCACTTTGCCACTGCATCCAGAAATGTTCAAACTGTTATACAAGCTAGAAGGCATACATCAGATCTCTGCAGATACGTCACCTAGTTCTCTGTGCCAAAGCTCACCTCAGATGGTCAAAATGACAGTGGAATTGTGTGCTGAGTTCAGAGAATCAGACAATGTTGATCACAGACTTTTGAGCAGCTGAAGTCTTGTACCAATCAAGAATGGACCAAAATTCTAAATGCAACATGGTTCCCAAACAATTAAGAAGTGTAATTAAAAGCAAAGGTGATGTAACACAATGGTAAAAATGTCTGTCCCTACATTTGTTGAGTTTGTTTCAGGCAGTAAATTCTGAATTTGTTTATATGTACAAAATGCAAATTTTATTAGATATTACAAAATACAAGACGAAGTAAAAACATTGAAAACCTTCAAAATAAAACATTGAGGAGGACTTTTTTTCTAAGTTTGTCAGTTAAATAAAGATTATTGTGAATTAACTTTTTTATTGTATTTTGGGAGAAATCGTTACTGAATATTCTTTTGCAAATATAACACTTTCTGGAATTGGGTTTAGTAGAACCAGTCTTTGCTAAGAAATATTGTGGGAGCAGAGGGGGTCAAGCACATGATTGCTTGGAATTCCTTAGAGTGCAGTTAAAAAACAGTCTTGTGACTTATGTAGATATATATACAGATGGATACATGGAGAAAAATTTTCTTAAAGTTGTTCAAAGAGTACTCAAAGCCTAACATATGTTTTGATTGTAAGTTATTCTGTTTTTATAAAATTTTTAACTTTTTACATTAGTTTTACAATTTAATATAAACCAAAGCAGACTCGTATATTTTCACTTAAATAAGACCGTTCTTTTCACTGCATCTCCTTTATTCCCATTATAATACCATCACAGGTACAACAACTGTCTAAGATGGAAGTAGAAGATCTCTTGAGGAAAGGTGCATATGGTGCCCTTATGGATGAAGAAGATGAAGGCTCAAAGTTCTGTGAAGAAGATATTGATCAGATTTTGCAACGCCGCACTCAAACCATCACAATTCAGACTGAGGGGAAGGGATCTACATTTGCTAAGGTAAACATAAGAGCAAATCTATAGGCATCACATTTTAACTGTTTTTTTTTTCTTATTTTCAAAGCATCTGATATTACTCTGATTATTAAACATGTCCCAAGCGTTTTTATATTTCTTTGCCTTTTAAACTTGGAGCATATTTTCATTATGGCTTTCCACTTCTCATTAAATTTCTTAATTACCCCCAGTTTTTAATAATAATTTTGTAGGAATTAAGCTCAGCAATAATTAAATCAAAACACACAATTATTACAGAATATAAAGGAAAACTGTTATGTTCACAGTAATTTGTCATTAATAGTTATTAATTTGTTGTAATAAATACTGAAGGTAAACTGCTCTTATTGCACAGTTAAGAGTTCTGTTGTAATTTAATAGTAATATTAATTTCTATGAACACTGTGGTAAAAGAAAAGCAATATAGAAATTAAAGTCATTAAAAAACCAAACAAAGTCAAAAATTAATGTTTACCTCTAAACTAACAGAGAACGAAGACATAAACACTTAAATACAAATACAGTGTAATAGGTAAATGAGAGGAAAATTGTGGAAATAAAAGTGAAGTAGAACCAGCTCATAACATATTTAAGTTTCACCTATGTGTAATTAGCAGCACCTATTTACATTTTATGCTTTTGCGTGCTTATAGAGAAAGGCTGGTAACCAGAGAGAAAGAGCTGCCAGCAGTGTGTGTGTGTGTGTGTGTGTGTGTGTGTGTGTATAGAGTGTATTTGGTATTGGTGCATTAAATTATGTAAAGTCTTTGATTGAGGCGCCAGAAAATAAAACAGTGTACTTAAAAGCTGACATAAACTTTAAAAAATGAATAAACTGGGTAAACTCTCCACCTGTCTTTGAGACTTGGGTATCCCAAATTTGATATTTGTCACACTGGTTCTGAAAACCATGATGCTGGAGGAAGCCCCCAAAAAGGAATCCGTGGCACTTGCTGACTTCATGCTTCTGGGTGCTGTTCTAGGCCCTGTGGAAGGACTGACATGTGCTTTGCTTTTTAGTCAAGATTCTTGATAGTCTCCAAGCCACTTAAGCTTTGGTCATAAATTGCCTAAAAACTGCTTTAATTCTGTATTTTGTGTATATTCCTTTAATCAAGCACTTTGAATTATTTTTTTTTTTACTAATTACCTTGAGCCAGAATTTAATGTCACATGATTGTGACAAGAATTTTGGCTAGCCTAGAATGGTTATGTTCATTTTAACTGTAAGAAATTTACAATTTCCCCTAAATTCCCTTGCTGTATACTTGTAGGATTAATTTAAGCTATAGTTAATGAAAATCCATTAATCAGAAGAGAAGTTGTCAATATTAGGCACACATGTGACAAACTTTTGTCCATGACTATATTATTAAAATCCTTTTTTTTAATGGCCTATTATAATCCCATTGCTGGGCACCTGAAGCATGAAAAACACTAAATCAAATCATGGCCCATTTTTTGGCCAGGCATTTGCAGTGATATTCGTCGGGGGTGCCTGGCATGTCACAAATACCAGCTGATGAGTCCACCAGACATTCCAAAAGTGTCACTGTTCCCTCAACAGTCAATCAAGATCGCTTTAAAACAAAAAGGCATGGGTCTCATCAGGCAATTGGATCAGTCTTCACATGGGTATTGCGCTGTGTTAATCCTAGTTGATTATGAAATGCATAACCTATTATAAGCCATTGTACAACATTTCTGCATGCAACTTTATTGAGACTGTGTAGTACTACTTAGGAAATTTTCACTTTGAACCACTCTGATATGGGACCGCTTTTATGTCATGTACAGGGCGTGAGCTTTTTTTCTGCATGTACTATCCTTATATGGACACACTGTCAGAGGGATTAATCAAATGAACAAAAACATGATTTGTAATTTTTTTCACTACAATGCATATAATTGGTAGAAATGGGTCGAACCCTTGTACAAAAGATACCCCTGGTGGTCTAAGGAAGGACAAACAATGAACTGGAAGAGGAATAGAAAGAATTTAGTTGTATAAAGAGTGCCTAAATATATGAGGCAAAAATATTATACACTTGATTTATTTACTGTGTTTATTGAGAAAAATTATCCAGCATTACATATCTGTGAGAGGCAAATGTATATCAAGCTGTGTATTTAGTATCTGGCGTAACTCTCTTGTGCGGCAGAAACTATGGCTAAACATTTCATGTAATTTTTGATCATTACTTCACATCAGCTGGGAAGAATTTTAGCCTAGTCCTTCATTTTAAACAGCTTCTGTAGGATGTTGGTGGATTTCCGCATATGAATTGCTTGCACAATATTCCTATTGGATTAAAGTCAGGATTTTGACTTTCCAAAACTATTTTGGCCATTCCAAAACATAAACTTATTATTCTTTAACCTTTCTTTGTTAAAATGATTTGTGTGCTTAGGGTTATTATCTTGCTGCATAACCCACTTCTTTTGAGATTAATTTCAGACAGATGTCATGATATTTTCCTTTTAAAAACAAAAAATATTTTTATTAAAAAAATTGTCCTTATTTTCCTATTCAAATTAGTAAATTTGTAATCCCCTTTTTAGCTCTCACCGCCACCAACGGTGAGCAGACCAAGGGCTATAGAAATGGGTTCCTTCCATATATGATTTGTTAGTGCCATAACCTTGGAAGGAAATTACGTAGGATCACCCGATTTGGTGGATGGGTCCCCCTCAGTGGTGAATCGGGTGGGATTGTATATGGGTCACATTGACTTTGTTTCAAGAATATTACATCTACTGATATTTTTGTTCAATGATTCCTTGTGGTTTTGTTAAAGTGATTTTTTTTTTTCAATATATTTGATTGATATGTTATAAAAATTTACCAAATATACATAGCATATTCTTATTTTTTCATGTGACTGTTCATGTGGTGTTAAGGAAAAATGGTGTTCTTTTGTGTGTGTTCCAATGGGGGAAATTCATATAAGTAAATTATAAGCTAAACTTATTCTACAAAAGATGTTAAGGTGCTCAGAGAAATGTTAAAATTAATTCAAACATTTTAGTCTTATGTATAATTTGCAGTATATTTTCAAAGATGTTTACATTTTTAAATAAAATAACAGTTTCTGAATCTGTTTTATGTAATTTTCAAGGCCAGCTTTGTTTCCTCTGGAAACCGAACTGATATCTCTCTGGATGACCCAAACTTTTGGCAGAAATGGGCAAAAATTGCTGAGCTGGAGATTGACTCGAAGGAAGAGAAGGTAAGTCTTCTGTCCATTGATTTTTATCAGAAAAGTGCTTTACTGTTCCATAGAGGATTAGCTCATGGGTAACTCTGAAGGATGGGCTTGGAGAAAAAGCCCTGATTAAAATCTGGCTCTCATCATGGGTGAAACAGTAATTTTATGTACAGAGTTGTTCTTAAACGTTTACATACCTTGGCAGAATTTCAGAATTTTTGGCCATTTTTTAGAGAATATGATATAATTTGCCTTCCCTATCACACAACCATAATCAACCAGGGAGGGGTGTATGCATGCACATACCCCCTTCATGACATGTAATGCTACCACCTGTTTCTTTTTCATCTGCTGCGGATGGGAACTCGGAGGGAAAGCGCTATCCTTTCCCTAATACAAATGAGCTCACCGATGCCCATGATTGGCTGTGGCATCAACCTGGATTTGAACTTGCGATCTCCAGGTTGATAGTCACGCACCATGTCAATGCACCAGGAATGGAGTGCTTTTTATCTCAGGCCTTGTTGATTCCTCCAAATGTTGCATTTATGGTTGTGGCCATAGAGTTCAATTTTGGTCTCATCAATCATCAATAACATTGATCTAGAAGTTTGGAGGCGTGTCTCTGTGCTGTTTGGCATATTGTAAGTGGGCTGCTTTGCGGCATTGGTGTAGTATCAGCTTTCTTCTTTCAACTCGACCATGCAGCCCATTTTTCTTCAACAACCACACCATTTTTAAAAAGAGTCCTGTATATCAGCTGACGTTATTTGTGTGTTTTTCTTTGCATCCCGATTCAGTTCTGGCTGAAATGTTTGTTGTTCTATCTGATTGTGGCTTGGTTTCAACAGAATTCCTCATTTTCCATTTCTTACTTTGAGTCTGAACATTGCTGATTGGCGTTCTCAGTTCCTTGAATATGGTTTTATATTCTTTTCCTTTTTTATAAGGTTCGACCACCTCCTCCCACAGATCCTTTGTTTTCTTTTGCTTTCTTCATGGCTTGGAATTCAGTAACGCCAGTGCAGCACTGGTTGAACCATGCAGGGGTCTGTCAGGAGCCCAGAAACTCACTGAATTTTTTATACACACACTAATTACAAGCAAGCAGGGTACAGGTGAGGATGGTTACCTTTAGTAGCCATTTCAAGCTGTGTGTGTGACAACTTGTGTGTATGATAACAGGCCAGAACCTCCAGTGCATATAAACGTTTGATCAGAGTGATTTGGTTAGTTTCTGATGTCATTAAGATTTAAAAAGAGCAAACACGATTGTTTGATAATAAATGGCTTCAACCAACCATCAACCCCCAGTGAAAGAAAAATTTTTGTATCATTTATATTCTTTGAAAAATTACCCCAAAAAAAATCACTAATTCTGCCAGGGTATGTAAACTTCTCAGCACAACTGTATATTTGGGTGGCACAGTGGTGTAGTTGAGGTTAATGCATCCACCCCAGCAAGAAGGTCTCAGGATTGAATCCTGGGCTTGTCGATGGTGTTTCTGTTGAGTTTGCATGTTCTTTCATGTTGTGTGAGTTGCCTTCGGGTACTCTGGTTTTCTCCTACAGTCATGCACACTAGGCTAATTGGTTGTTCTAATGTGACCGTAGGTGTGAGTGTAAATGGTTTGTGTGTGTATATGTGGTGGCCCTGTGATAAACTGCAGAGCTGTTCAAGATATACCCCTCCTTCGCCCAGAGTTGGCTTAGATAGCTTCCAGCTTCTCCTAGACCTGAGTAGGTTTAAGCAGTTTTGCAAATGTATGAATGATTTTTCAAAAGCTTATGATATTAGCATCATATATTATTGTACATAATGCTGTTATATCATTTAGAAACATTGTTTAAACCTCTGATCCAAAGTGCTTATATAAATAAAATGCCTGTTATAAGCTATCCATCAAAGTAATTTGAACTCTTTCTCTAATGTTTTCTGTTTTCAAGTGTATTTGATCTTTATTTGTAGTGTAAATTCAGTAACCTTTTTCATGTAAGTCTTTTGTTCTGTCACTATCTAAAGTTCAACTTTGAATTTCCCATGCTTGTATATATCTTTATAGATTTTTCCTCAGCGCAACAATTAATTGTTGGTCTAATTTTAACAGCATGAAAATACTCCCAAAGGTTTGGCAGTGCCATAACTCCTTTACATTTCTCAGTTTGTAGTGTTTCAGATTTAACCCTTGGCCTATTGCCATTCAATATAAACCTTGAGATTGATTTATTAATTTTGATTTATTAGAATTAAGTGGTTCGACAAATGAATGAATTTGTAGATCGATAGATTGATTGAAAGATAGCAGTAATACATATACAGTCATGCCAACAGTCGGTAACAGTTGAGGTTTGCATTATTGACTTTTTATGTGTATATTCAGTAGTTTTCATAGGATACAATAGGTGTTTAGGGTACATTTGCTCACTATTGTGATAGTGGATGTGACATTCTAAACCTGGGTTTACACATGGGCACAATGTCCACAATCTCCACGTTTCCAAAAATGTGGAGCTCTGATTTATGAGCAAGACTTGGAGCATGATTAGGGTATAAAAAACTAGCAGGCTGCGTCCAAGAGACAAAACTTTGGGGAATCATGTTTCCAAGTTCATCAAGATCCCTACAATGGCACATTAAGCTCTGTTATGCTATGCTAAGTTTGTCTTTGTTATGCTCTGTTAAGCTCTGCTACGATTTCCAAATTTTATAACGATTGGCATCAAATCGTAATACATTGTATTAATTGTGGCAAAAATTTTGACATTCAGCAATTTTGTGGAATCGCGATTCCAAGTTCCCACAAGATCATCATGATTTGATCCCATGAACCCCCACACCCATCACAATTCAAATCATGGAAATCGTGGTCATTGTGGCCGCAGTGTAAACCCAGGTTAAACAACTTCACTGTGGTCACAAGCAAGGTTATTTCTTGCTGTATGTGTAAAAACCACCCCAGTGCAAATGCTTTAAAAAATGTTAGCATCAGAGGCAGAGTATTTAAAAACCTGAACAGGCTGACTGACCTCTCTTTTAATGGTAACTGACACAAAAGTGACTTTTTATTTTATTTTATTTTTTTATTACATTTACATGCATTAAAGGCATTTGTTTGTATGCATTCTTGAACATATTTCATGGCCAATAATTATTAGAGTATTAGTCATAATGTATAGTTTATGTCATGTGATAAATATTTTGTGGGTACTTTAGTAGGCCTTTGATATGGTACCCATTCATTTAATATAGTGAATGATATTTATTAAATTAAATCCATGTGTGTCTATATATGCAGGACAATGTAAACAATATGTTTGTGTTTCGTAAGTACTTAAGTCTTAAAACCAGTGGATTATTAGGAGAACTGCACAAAGAATGACAAAATACAGGCTGAAGTTAAAAAGCAAGAAATATTTTAGTGTGCTGTAGGAAAATACTGTCCTACATTTAGCAAGGTGAAGCATTCTACTTAAATGAAGGTATTTGTTTAGATTATTTGTCTTCTCTTGACATATCCTATAGGAGAGTCTTGTTATTGATACACCTCGTGTGCGGAAACAAACACGACACTACAACTCGTTTGAAGATGATGAGCTAATGGAGTTCTCAGAGCTAGACAGTGACTCAGAGGAGCGTCCCTGTCGGTCACGACGCCTTGGCGACCGCAACAAGCGATATCTTCGAGCAGAATGCTTCAGAGTGGAAAAGAACCTGCTCATTTTTGGGTCAGTCTCTGTCATATATATATTACTATTTTCTCTTTGGCCAAACATTTCTTCTCCCAAAAGCAAATAAGCTTACCATCAAGTTACTTATTAAAGTTTTACTTCTTATTAATGTTACGTGTGTAAGTGGAATCCCCACACTTACACTTACATGTTCACCAAATTTTGTTTTGGTTTTTTTGTTTAATTTTTATCAAATTACCAAATCACAGGCATTAAAAAAAATTTGCGTATTAGCTGAAGATTTTGGCTTCTTTAAACAAACCTGAAACACATTAAATACATATGTTTTGATTAATAGCATATAGTTTTCCAGATTATTAGAAGATTATTACACTTTGCAAGTTGCATTTTTAAAGTAAATACTGCCACAAGTCTAAAACATGGAAAGTAGTCCAAAGTTAAAATAGTCTTTTACAGTCCTTAAAGTGTTACTAATTAGTGAGAATTAGTGTTAGTAGCTATTTAAAACAGTCGCATATAATATCAACGGTACTTGCTGGCAGTGTCCGTTTTCAAAGTGCATGCAAATATAACAACTGTAGTCATGCTCAGAGACATGTCGCCTTTCTGATTGGCTGTTCCAGCCTGGTAGTGATGCGATTTCGTTGGATTGGCTGGGCTGCATTACCCCCCGTCAACATGTTTACGTCACTTCCAGGGAAAAAGTGCTAATCCCAGCAGTTCAGACCTCACTAGTTATCCACGAGATAAAATCACCCACAGTATAGTGCTACAAAAAACAAACAAAAAAATAACGTACAGGTAGTGCAAGGAAGACTTCCAAGTGTCAGGACAGAAAAGACAAAACAATATGCTGTGAAAATAAAAAACACACAACGAAACAAATGACCACCAGGTACATTTCATTGTTTTAAAACAAAGGTCAAGTGGACTTGCTGGGTTTTGCATCTGAACTCTTCATATATACAGGCATACATGTATGTAAGTCTATGACCAATGTGATGGTGCTCAAACTTTTGTCTGGTGCTGTTCCAATGAAATAAAATTGAGTGCCTGAGGGAAACAATCACATGTATGATATTGAGGTACTGGGCCAGCACGGTGGTGGTTTCCTCCCACAGTCCAAAGTAATGCATATTAGGCTAATTGACTGTTCCAAATTGTCCCTAGGTGTGTGTGTGTGTGTGTGTGTGTTTGTGTGTTGGCTATGGACTGTTAAGGGTACCCTGGCTTTGCCGAGAGTTGGCTGAGATTGACTCCAACCTCCCTGCGACCCTTGTACGATTAAGAGGTTTGTCAAATGAATGCACTGTTAGAGTTAACTTTCGGGTAAAGGATCAAGGGCAAGGGCAGTCATTACCTCAGGTTTTTCTTTAGGAAAAGTAAATCAATTCAGTAACATTGCTCACAAACAGCCTGAATCTGACTAAATAGTTGCGTTCAGAAATGTGGTCCATTACAATACAGAGTCTTTGTAAAGAAGGTTAAGAAAGTCTATGCCTCAGTGAATTTAGACCTGAGGTGGAACAACAAAGTACTGATTTTGTTGTAGTTCAGGGGTTCCCAAACTTTTCAACCTGTGACCCCCAAAATAACAGTGCCAGAGACTGGCAACCCCCACTGTCCCCTGATGTGACTGAAAAAATAAAATAAAATGTGGGCACAGGCCATACTCACTAGGCTTATCCAAACAAAAACACAGAAGAACAGAACAGCCTGTTATGATTTTACATATAGAAATTTACTAAATGATAAAAGCAGAATACCTCAGTCAAAGTAATATCCATGTAACATGAGTCCACATTATTGCTGTCATGTGCAAACTTAACTTTGAAACATTACTTTCATTTCTATTTTAACAGAAGAATATTTCAGTCAGAGTAATATCAAACTGTAGTAAACATATGTACATTGTTTCTGTGCAAATTTACATTTTGGTAAACTATGTTTCAGAGTTAATCTCATCTAATGAGATGGATGCGCAGAATGCACAGAACACAGCAAGTCCGTTCTTGGTTTAATTTTGGAGACTGCCACACAAAGTCCTCCACATTTAGAAGCGATCTGTATTTATTTTTAATATATTTCATGTTCCATCAGAAATAAGTGCACCTTTCCCGCAGCTCAAACAGGCGGCCGAGAATATCTTCCTGTGGAACACCAGGCCCTCGTGCTGCAATCCCAGTTCATTGCAGAGAGTGGCAAACAGCCTGGTGTTGAGTGGACGTGATTTAATGTGGTTGACAATTTTTATTGCAGTCTCAAGAACACTTTTCAGCTCTGGGTCTTGCGTTTTACTCGCAAGCGCTTCTCAGTGTGTGAATTTTATGTGGGGCGCCACTTGTAAGACTCTTGCTTTAAGTCCTTTCTTTTTCCCCAGCATTGCTGCAGCACCGTCTGTACACACACCAATGTATTCATTCCAAGACAGTCCCTCTTCTTTTAGTTTGTCGTCAAGTTTTGTGAAAATGTCCCCACCTGTGCATGTTCCCTCCAGCAGGGCGCAAAATAGCAGGTCCTCGTTAAGTTTTCTGTCAAAACTCGATGTAACGAAAACAAGCAGGTGGGCACAGTTTGATCTGTGGATTCGTCTAACTGTAAAGCATTTTTTTCTTTCTTCACTCATATGCAACTCATAGCGATGGTAGCTGGTTTTATTAGTGGTTCCTCGATTGTGTGTGGCTTTTTTGCCTGTGCAATTAAATATGCCACCTCATATGAAGCCTTTTGAGCTTTGGTTGGGATTGTTGTTTGGTCAGTTATGATTTTTTTCTGGCCTTGCAACTCTTTCTCCTTTCTGCGGAAATAATCGGGCGGTTTAGCGGCAAAAGAGGGGTGCTTGGTTTTCATGTGTCAGCATTTTGCAGGCTTTAGGCTCTCATGTGCAAGCACCTCTGTGCACACTACACATTGGGGATGTTGTCTTTCGTTGACAATGATGCATGGGAATCCATACTGTATATATTCCTTTTGATACTTGCGACACTTGGAGGAACGATAATCCAACTGCTTATGGACCCCCTTATGGCGGGCTCCTCCTCCCGCGCCAGAGGTCGACGGCAAGGGCGATTCTCCGCTCTACTCTGCTGCCTTCTCCGCTGGCCCCTCTGTCTTTTTTTGCTCGAAACCGTTTCATCTTGAAAAATCATAGATTTAGAGCCTTATATGATTTGAGCTAGTTCAGAGAAAATCTACTGGTCCGCTTTGTGATGTTTACTACTGCGGAGCTGTAAAGTGACCTGACACCTGCAAATAATGCTGTCCTTAATCTGTTGTAATCCCCTCGAGAAGAAAATCTAGTTTTATTTTACTTTTTTTAGTTTTATTTTAATTGTAACTACCATGTTTCATCCTTTTTAGAATTATGGCTAAAATAGAGTATTTTTAATAATTTTTCCAAATTTTTTTGATTTATGGAAATCATTTCGCGACCCACCCCTCGGCGTCCTGCGACCCCCACTTTGGGAACCCCTGTAGTTGATAAGGATGGATAATTTTAAACCAAATGTGAATGTCCTCTAAATGTGGTGGTTTAGTTGTTTTTCACAAAAGGTGTCGATACAAAATAATGTGTGCTGATTTTTTTATGTTTTCAGGCTGTTTTTTTACCAAAAAAGTTGCAGTTGAAGAGTTTTTATTGCTTAAAATCCATCTATCCGTTATATACTGTTTATCTGACAGGGTTACTGGGAAAATCCCAGCTGGGTGATAGGTGGGGTACACCCTGAACACAATAATTCATTCACCTAGTGGGCATGTCTTTAGACTGTGGAAGGAAACCAGAGCTCGTGGGGAGACCAGTACAAACACAGATAGAACATGCAAACTCCACACAGAAACTCTTTGCAGTCAATCAATAGGTTCAACAGAACCTTCTTGCTGTGAGGTGACAGTGCTAACTATGAGCCACTTAAATTTATAGTTTAAATGTTAAAAAAATAAATAATCAGGGTTTTTTTATTTTGGTGGGGTGTAAGAGACTTTAGTCTTTTATTAAGTATTTCTGCTTGCTCAGAGCTCTGACATACTTGGTTCTGTTTACATACAGAAAAAAATATCAGTTAAATACAAGTGAATTCACAGAGTGACTTAATTAACAAACTTTATGTACCACTATAATTAACAAACTTTATGTACCACTATAATATGTTAACAAATAATTAACAAATTTACCAAACTCTGACAACTGGATGTAGAAAAGCTGCACCATAATGCCCCAACCTGTAAACGGACTTAAAATAGAATGTATATAACAACAGACTATTTAACACGATCAGTAATAATTTCACGAACTTGGTGTGACGTCACGAACCACGTGAGGAGTGGAAACAAACCAACGTCATACTGTTTTGGGGAAAAACAAGTTTCAGTCACTTCAGCCAGTTTTAAGATTTTTCATTCATATATCGCAACCGAGAATGCGCTACATTTGCCAGTACATTGACAATTTACCAGAGGATGCTCTTAAAAGATATTGGCAAAATCTGGAGTGATCAGGGTAATGGAATGTCCATTCTGCCTTTCTGAAAACAAGCCAAAAGAGTGACCAAATAGGCAATTTCCAGATGTGTATCGTTACTTAATTAATACGCCTCGTGAATTATTTTTTTCATCTGGGTCTGTTGAAGCAGTCATACTCTATATCTTATGGCTGTATAGGCTACAATACACAATACACTGTAAAGGCTACAACACATTTTTTTTTAACTCATTACTGTTCGCCTAGCCATTTTCTGCCTGGAATCGAGCTGTCTATATGCCGGTATAGGCCTAGAGTGCACACCTCAATACAATCCAGTAGGCAAAACAGGATTATGACGTCATGGCGATGGAGTCTGTTTTAAAGTAAAAAAAAAAATTGGCCTAACTTTTATGAAGTGAGCTGAGCATACGTATGTGTGCTTAGGTGAGTTGGGCTGCCACAATCTGGTGCGGTCTACTGTCCCACCACTGTTAACAGTAGCCCTGCCAATGAATGACAGCCATTTTTTCTGTATTTCAGCATCCTTTGGTATTATATAAAACTTTCTGTCAGGATTTTCTTGTAATTCACGGTGTAGCCTGGAATACTATTTGGCATTTTCCTCGTGACACTCATGCACTTTGTTTCCCCAAAACAATATGCCAACTGTTTGTTTACAAAATGATGTCATCAGTTGCCCAGTGAGCACAAACCTGCACCAAGCCCATTATCCCTCATATGAATCAAAATGTCAAAAATTGTCGTATCTCACAGTGGTAAAGAATCCTTTAAACATAAAGCATAGTGAGTATTAAATTAGATAACTGAATCAGCAGATTGTCAGTTACGGGGGCCGTTATAATCTTACATTCCTAAAAATTAAATAAAAAATTTTTTGATCCAGAATATTTTTTAACTTTACTTTCTTTTGTGTGTATGTGTATGTGTGTGTGTGTGTGTGTGTGTGTGTGTGTGTGTGTGTGTGTATACACATACACACACACACAGACATACACATACACACACAAGAATACATACAATACATACACATATATATATA
>JAOUQZ010000004.1:26307228-26321514 GCA_028564935.1 Neosilurus hyrtlii
GTTCATAGGCGAATATGAAGGGCGCATTGAGCTGTTAATAATTCGCTGTGTACATAACTTTATTAGGTCTCTGTTAGATTAGTTGTGGGTTGTTTTGAATACTATTAATTGTAATATTATTGATAATCTAATATTATATATTATATATACACATATTATATAGTAATATGTGATCTGTTTAAAGTGCATAATTGTAATAATGCTGGAAAGAGATATGACATGTTGTTTACAACTTATATGCAAGTGAGGGGATTTTACTAACAAGTCTTAAAGCATTTAGAAATGTATAGAACATTGTAAAATATTCTGCAGCTTATATAAGGTTTGGAAAATTTGTATTCGGCAATTTGTAGCCTTTTTTTGTTGTTGAGGTTAGCCAATGATTAGACAAAGTTTATTCAATTCAATTCAATTTAGTTTTATTTGTATAGTGCTTTTTACAATTGACATTGTCACAAATCAGCTTTACATAGTAAAATTAAATTAGGGAGGAATCTAAAAATTTTTCTACAACCCCTACACATCCCTTTAGCAAATTATTATTTTGAGCATTGTCTGTCATACTGTGAGTCAGCATAAAGTTGTACAGAAAAAGCAGTTTGTCTGTGGCACCAAAAGTGTTAACAAAGTGGATGAATGAGATCATTTATGAAAGTGAAAATATTTTACATTTTAGAAGAAGCTCATGGACTGAGAGACAATTTAAATTTTGTGAATACGCATTCGCAATATTATTTGGCAGTTTTTGTATTTTAAAAAATATTTTTTGTACCATATTTCCCCCCAAAAAATCTAATTTATTAGAATTTGAGTGTTCCAGATTATTATGCAAGTCAAACCAAAAATGAAGAAAATTAAATTTCAAAAAAACATAAAATGAACGAAAAAAGAAATTTATTTTCATATCACCAAGTATTTCATTAACAATGTCTTTTATTATTACTTGTAACAAAATATTATACAATTTTAAAAAATATTCAAATAAATAGTTCACTTCACATGTTGATATACCCACCTGTATTCTGTAATACTTTAACCAGCCTGGAATCAACAAAGGTTATAAGGTTCTTGATAGTATTGGAGTCAGTTTTCTTGATTGTGCTTAATATTAATATATAAAAATAGAGGCTGTCCTTAGAGGAATAATGTTGGCCATTGTCATATAACTCCTGTTTTAGAATTGCCTAAAAGTTTTCTATTGTGCTTAGCGAAGCAGGAGGCCAAGTCATCAGCCAGTTGTCTCTGAGGTTTTTCTTGGCCAGCCACTCTTTTGTGCACTTTGAAGCATGACTTGGTGCATTATCCTGTATGAAAACAAAGTTCTTCTGGAATCTAACAGGTTTTGACTTGTGCCATGGAATAAAGTTTTCTTCAGGAACTTGGTGTAGTTTTCAGAGTTCATTTTTACACCTTCAACCACTCTAAAAGGCCCAACTATTTCATCTGCAACGATGGCAGCCCAGATCATCACTCCGCCACCTCCTTGCTGCCTTCTAAGATGTGTTGGAGTTGCATGTCCATGGAGCACCCAACCTCTCTCCCACCCAGAATACGTTGCATCTTATCAATGAAAAAAACCTTGTTAAAGTTTAACTTCATATTTTCAGAAGCCCACTGAAGCCTTTTCCTGAAGCCTCAGAACTTGGCCTCAAAATTCTTCAGATTGGATCCCCAAAGAAAACATTTTCAGGAAATCTTGAAGGATTTTTTTGTCAACAGTGAACAGTTTTTTTAAAGACAGTCTGAGGAAAGCAATATGACTCCAAATTTATAATAAAAATTTCACTACTTCTGTCGACTTCAATTTTAGTTTGTAAAGGCGGTTATATTTTGGTATAAAGTGTCCTTTTCCATTTAAATATCATTAAAATAACTATACAAATTATTACTAATATTGATAATGTGACACTTGTTGTAATAATAAAATTTGTTTTATTATTACAATTGTTGTTTGCTTGATATAATTTTCTTCATTTTTGGTTTGACTTGCATAATAATCTGAAATACTTTAATTCTAATAACTAATATATTTAAAAAAAAAAAACTGCCAAATAATATTGTGAATACATATTTCCAATAGAAAAAAGTTGAGTAACAGTCAGCAAAAACATTTTTTAGATATACATAGTATTAAGTATATTGAATGTTCGCTCTTCTGCCTTCCTACGCAAATGAACTTAAGTGACACATTCTTAATCCATAGGGTTTAATATGACCTTTGCCCACCCTTTGTAGCTATAACAGCTTTAACTGTTCTGGACAAGCTTTCCACACGGTTTCGGAGTGTGTTTTTGGGAATTTTTGACCATTGTTCCAAAAATGCACTTGTGAGGTCAGACTTTGATGTTGAACACTCGCTCGCAGTCTTCGCTCTAATTCATCCCAAAGGTGTTCTCTTGGGTTGAGCTCAGGACTCTGTGCAGGCCAGTCAAGTTCTTTCACACCAAACTCAGTTCAGTTTTATATAATTTAATAAGAAGAAAAAGATAATGTGAATATTAACACATGGACGTAATACTTCAATTGTCATTCCTAATGTAATGAGCAGAACTTTACTGATTTAGTAACAAATATCACATCTAATGAGAAAATGGACATGTTTTTGATTTTGTATGAGCAGTGAAGTTCAGGTGCAGACAGTGGTGCTGATGCGTGGAGTGTGAGCTACGTGATTGAGTTTTACTGGCGTTCATGTGTGAGAATGACGAGCACCAAAATATTCTGGTGGCAAGTGTCTGAGCCCAGAAAGTAGTGTCAAAGTTATCTTAAAATAACTTAAAATTTCTTAAAATGCCTTCTCAAATTATATTCTTCACATACCAAAATCCACTCTATGCACAGTAGTCACTCGGACTTCAAGCAGATATTAAACATACTACTTTGTCCATTCACTCTTAATCCGCCTGTTCTCCCAATCAACTTCTCGGATTTTTATAAAGTAGAAAGAGACTTTTGTCCAAGTTACCGGGCTACTGTACTAACAGTAAGAAGATTATAGGTGGGCAGAGCACGCAGAGAGCAGAGATCTCAAAAGTCTGAGATAACGGGTTGTAACACAGTCGCAGTGACTAGTGAGAAACAGCTGAGACACAGAATCATTTAAAAAATATTTTATAAAAACTTCAGATTTTTAAAATTATTATTATTGAGTGGGTTTTCATAATGTATATATATTTTTCCACTTTTTAAAATAATGGAGTAGCCAACTCAAAATGCTAGTTATAATTACCTCACAGGCTGGACCAGGCATCATGCCACCAACTACATAGCCTGGGCTAAGGAAATAAGCTGCCTTTTTTTTGGCTAATGTTGTTTTTTTGTTTGTTTTTTCACACGTGTCTAAAGCAAGTTATAAAACGTGTACATCCAGATTTATGTCTTTTTTTTTTTTTGTAATAGTGTGTATTATAAATGTTTTTATTGTTGTACAAGTCAGCTTTATTTATTTATTTTAAGTGACCACGTGCACACACACACATAGATACAATGTAAGCTGATTTTAACTGAATTTTTTTTAATTTTTGCACAATTCTATACATTGCAATGAGGTAGTGAATTACTGAATAATTGCATGAGTGGTCAGTAATCGAATACCATATATTGCAAATTTTTCATTTAATTTAAAGCATACCTGTTTAAGGAACTACAATAACGTCAGTACATGATACATACATGCTAGTGGATCTACACTGTCTATATTCAGGCATTACCTATAATTTTTTTTAATTTGCTGTGCTTGCTGATGGGACAAAGGGTAAAGGTAGTTTTCTCTGCAAGTGGTCAGCGGCTGTTATGGGCTTCCATTGTAGTAGCATTTTGAGGAGACTTTTTGTTTGTTTGTGTCCCAATACCTGTAGACATGACTTTTATTTTTGGGATATCCATTGCTTTTGATTTATTTATATGTTTCATGTTAAGGGGTGTTAATAACTTCTAAGACAACGTGCATACAAAGTTAATTATTAATACAACATTTGTCTAAAACATTTATTAATTAAATCTTAACATCACAGTGGTGGGGGAAACACTCAACATTTTAAAAATAGACCAGTAATAACTAGAATTCATAGGAGACCCAGCTTAGCGAAAACACATGCAACTTTACAGTGCATCTAAGCACTCTGCAACAACTGTTACTAACAAAAATTTGTTGAGAAAATATGAGAGCACAATAAAGTGCAACTGATGACCTTGGTACAGCTACAGCACAAATACATATAAACATACAGTAGCTATAAAGAAACTTTAACTTACCTTTTTCCCTTTGTACATCCTATGAACATTTGGATTATTTAAAGCAGCATTCACTACATGGCTTGTCAGAGCTAAAGTATCCCAGTCCATCAGGTTTAACTGTAAAATGTTTTATCATTAAATTAACTGTAAAACTAAACTTTAAAATGTTTTACATTCACTTCCTGCAATTTTAAACACTGTGAGCTAGTAAAAGTTTGTGCTCATGATTGGTGTCATGAGCTGCATCTTAAAACAAAATTCCTAACCTACCTAACAATAATAGTTTCTGTTGTGCAGAGAAATGGTGTAAATTGCCATTATAAAATGTACAAGGAGCAGGAAAATGACCTCACCTTCAACAACATTTTCTGACATATCAATGGTGTGAAAGCTGAACTAAGGGGAAAGTAACACAAGCAAGGAGACACAGCCTTGATCAGGGGCAAGTAGTAGCTTATGTTCCACCTAAAGGAGTGCTGCTTCTGTGCTATGATGAGGCCTAAATCCTGGCTGATGCATTTCAGTAAATACAGTAGATATAAAAGCAACTGATGTACTACATCTTTTTCCAAAATCTTGGAGATAAAGTGAGGGTTTGATATTGATCTACAGTTAGACAGTGCACTGGGTTGGGAAATTAATGGGTAATGGAATAATTAATTACATTTAGGTGGTAACTACTTCTGGTAGTATCTCTTTAAAGAAACACATAGGTTCTGGATCTAGCACACAGGTTGATGATTTTGATGAGGAAATTAATTAGATTAATTCAGTCACTTTAAGGGGGCTGAAACACTTCTAGTTACTTATCTGATAGCAGTATATTTTTATTTATAGGGTTAGTTACTCACATATGAAGGGCTCAAAATCACAGTGGTCTAACCCACAAATACTAAAAAATGAGACAATATGATATTCTGACAGATGTCAATAAGGTGTGCCAGATTGGGCCCTTCATCTTCCTTATGTTCTTCAATCATATTGTGAGCATAATTTCTTATTGTTTATATTGCAAAAACTTTCATGTCATTTTTCTCAAAAACACCTTTTTGTTGGTTAGAACACCGTGGTTCTCAGCTCTTCATCTTTGACTTTAAGTTTAGGGAATGCAATTTTTGCCTGATATTTTCAATTTTAACATTAGAAAAATTCATAGTGTCGTCCCTGTTGCAAGTTGACGATCTGTATTATTTATTACTTGTCTTATTTCTAGTTAAGTTTGCTGCAAAATTAAATGGCAATCTTTTATTAGATAGTAGTTGAACATTCCTTTTATGCTAACTGGAATACCATTTAATTAATTTTAATGCCATTTTTGACATATTTAGTTTGGGATAAGGTAGATAGAAGGGTGACACTGAAACATCCAATAACTAGAACACATTTTTGGTAAGTTCTGCAACAGGGTTGGAAAACTTCCATTTGATTTTAATCATCAAAACAATGCCACGAATATGAAAATGTACATTAGTAAATTGTGTTTAACAGAACTGACATGTTTTGTTTTCTACTTTTTTTTTTCAGAGTAAACTAAAACATGGAACTGTGTGAATTATAAATAAACCTGAAAAAAAATTAGGGGTGTTTTAAAACTTTTGACCTGTAGTGTACTTTACTGCATCTCTTGTTGTGTGTGTGTGTGTGTGTGTGTGTGTAGAGGAGGAACTCATCACAGGGTTCACAAAACCACAGCAATATGCACAGTGGTTAATGGATTAAGATACTTTTCTCTTTGCATTAAAAGACAAAAAATACTTTTCTGTTTGCAGTAATGGCCAAGAATCACTGTTTTTTGTTAAACTGAATGCAAGTCACAGTTTCGTTGTTAACAAATACACAAAATTTGGAATTTTTTTTTTTAAATGTTTAGACTGACCTGAACATAGAATTATTTAAACTGTGTGTATAGATGGGGGCGGTGGAAGGACATACTGAATCATGGACGTTTTAAGTGGCACCTTACAGAAAGAGATATGGAAGTACTGTGCAGAGCACTGCTTGCTTACTGTGTCCGTCACTACCGAGGTGACGACAAAATCAAGAGCTTCATCTGGGACTTAATCACACCGACCAAAGATGGGCTTAATCAAGCACTCCATAACCACTCAGGTACTAGCCTACTTTCTAACATACTCTACTGAATATATTAAATGTAGATTCTTGTAGCCTTGTATTTAATGGTATGTTAGAATGTTCCCGGACTATTCAATTAATTTGGAATGGGGCAGATCATGAAAAGAATCCCAGATGAGGGGCCTCTGAAATATGGCTTAAAAAAATTAACAGATACAGTAAAGTAACATCGAAGTGCACGTGGTGTATTTTGTTAATGCGTAATAACATTAGTATTATATCAAGATGTATGGGCCCTAGGCATTTCTATATTAGAATAGAATTTTTAACTAACAGATAACATCCACTTAAGTTCACACAACTGTACCAACAAATACAACATGAGTGTAGCATGGTAGTAAGCACAACTATGGCAACATATGAGTGAATAATATTTTATTGTTTTTAATAATAATAATAATAATGATAATTATAAACATTTTAATAATTTAATTAATTAAAATCTAATTTAAAGAGTATTAAGTAAATATCAAGACAAAATTAAAGCTTAATTATAATAATACCAAGAAAAAGATGATGAAGTGAATAATAAGACAGAAAGGTTCAGTTTTAAATTATTTAATAAGAATAAAAAGATAATGTGAATATCAACACATAGATGTACTACTTTAACTGTAATTCCTAATTACTAATATAATGAACAGAACTGTTACTGAACTGATTTAAAAACCAACACCACATCTAATGAGCAAAAGGACATGTTTTTAGTATTTAGTATGAACAGTGAAGGTCATGTGTAATGCAGACAGTGGTGCGGATGGGTGGAGTGTGAGCTGCGCAATTATGAGTTTTAATGGTGTTCATGTGTGAGAATGACGAGCACCAAAATCTTCTGATGGCATGTGTCAGAGCCCAGACAGTAGTGTCAAAGTTATGATGGGGTTTCTTAAAATACCGTCTCAAATTATATTCTTTACATACCGATATGATCTTCACATACCGATATGGTAGAAAGAGACATTTTGTCCAAGTTACCGGGCTACTGTGCTAACAATAAGATTATTGGCGGGAAGAGCATATGGAGAGCGGAGACCTCAAAAGTCCGATGTAACAGTTTGTTACACCTGCTGTTGTAGCAAACTTGGTGAGAAACCGTTGTAAAACAGAATCATCCAAAGCATTTTTATTGATTTATTTATTTTTAATAATATTTGTATTTTTTCACTTATATTTTAATAGAGTAGCCAGCTCACACTGCCCCCAGGCGCCAATTGAATAGCCCGGGAATATACTCTGTATCGTTATGGCAAATAAATACATTTTTGTAAAGTTCTTGAATTTTGCCCTAGTGAGAATTGTGTGTGTGTGTTTTACATGGCGATATAGACCCAGATAAAATGTGATATGTCATGTTTTTGCATGCTTTGTATTGTGTATTGCTTGTGTTATAATGTCATGTTGTTCCTGAATTTTTACTGGGACTGTCTTTCTATGCAGGACTGTCTGTTCCTGTTCCTCGTGGCCGTAAGGGTAAGAAATTAAAGAACCAGTTAAGTCCACCTGAGCTAAAAAATGCTGACTGGCTGGTCCACTGTAACCCAGAAGTAGTACTTCAGGATGACAGCTATAAGAAACACCTCAAACAGCACTGTAACAAGTGAGAGTCCTCAAAACACTGCTTACTGTGTTGATGTTATATTTGAAATGGTTGTATGAATTAAAAAGATAGTCAAGTCAATTTTATTTGTGTAGCGCTTTTTACAATTGACATTGTCACAAAGTAGCTTTACATAGTAAAATTAGGGAGGAATCTAAAATTTTTCTCTACAACCCCCTACACATCCCTAATGAACAAGCCTGCGGCAACAGTGGCAAGGAAAAACTCCCTCAGTTGACACAAGGAAGAAACCTTGAGAGGAACCAGGTTCAGGAGGGAACCCATCCTTATTTGGGTGAAGCCATAAAATACAAACCATATAAGAAAATTTCATTAAAGTCCAACATGTAGTCCGGTTGACTAGCTAAGCAAAGCTAACAAAGTAAGATAGCAAAGCAACAAAACATTTTGTTACAAGATAAGAAAATGTGATGAGACAGGAAAAGGATATGAGAAGGTTTCTTATGGAGTGCTATTAAAATAATTTACTAGCATGTAGATTCAAAGGCTTGGTCACCACAGATCATTTGCAAATCTGCATGATTGGCCTTGTATACTTTTCCATGCAGGTTTGTTCCAGCTTCAGCTGTTGTAATTTTATCTCATTTCATGCGTGTATTCTTACTGTCAGTGTGCTGATGAGTAACTATGGGAAGGTCTCTGTTCATATTTTTAACCTAGCTAAACAAAATCACATGACTGATATACATAAAGTTAAAGTGAAATTCAAAGTTTTAAATTACACAGCCCCAGGTAAAAATTATGGAAGCACCACAGTTTAAGGATGTTCATCCATTTGTTTATTTGTTTGTTTGTTTGGCATAAACATATGAAACAGATATGAAACAAAACTATTTTAGTGTGATAGGTGAACAGTCTTAAAGTATTGTTTTCTTCAGAGATCATTCAGACATCAGAATATTGTTTTCTGATCAAGTATTTGATCAGAAGAGCACAAAAAAATAAAGTTTTACACTCACAGTCATTAAAAACTATGAGGCCTTCATTTTTGACAGAATTTTTATTCTGGTACCCAAAAGTACAAAAGATGTACTCACCTTCATTTCACACTTCACTGAGTCCTGTACACTCCTTTGTTTATAATGGTGTTTTATTACACTGGTGCTTGAGGGCATTCATTTATGCCTAGCTCTCAAGACCCTGGCACAGTATTTAATACGGTTGATGTCTGGACTTCTTACACCTTGGTTCTTTTCTTTTATAGCTGAAGGCAAAGGTTTTGTGGGATCTCAAAAATATGTATTTTCCCCCACCATGTTCCTTCTGAGGATTTGTACTGACAGATCACTTTACATTCACACTTTACATTCACTTTAGGATTATTCAACTATAAAGTGGAGTTCATCATCGTTTTAATGACTGAAAGTTTCCTGCAAAACAAACACAAATCATCACCCCTCCACTACTACTACTAATCGAGAGCCTTCAAGACAGTTCCAAACCTATGCTGGAGTTGGTGTTGTCACTTGAGGCTATTTGTATGTTTATTGAGGTTCTTTTTTTTAAAAAATACTATATTAATCCCACAGTAGAAGTTTTGGCACAGCATTTAACCCATCAAAAGTGAGCACACACACTCGGAGCAGTGGGCTGCCACACATTGCAGTGCCTTGTTCAAGGGCACTTCATCCAGGAAGGTGGAGGAAGGGAAGGTGCTGCTCACTCCCCTTGCCACCACACATTTTTCCTGCTGGTTCGGGAATCAAACCAGTGACCTTTCGGTTCCAGACCCACTTCTCTAACCATTAGGTCATGGCTGCCCTCAAATGAATTTACATTTGAATGTCATGTAGGTTTTAGCGATTTCTTTAAATTGTTCTTTTTCTGAGACTGACACATGAGGTGTATCCACTTTCGAAGTTCAAATTGCTTTTGGATGGTCAGAACCCACTAAGAACAGTGCAAAGCATAAGTGAATAGAACCCCAAATATTCATCAAATCTGATTGTAGGCTAACATTAGGCCTTTGGAATGGCCTTCCTAAATCTCTGAAATCAACCCTATCAAAAAATAATTGGACTATACTTAAAAGCCAGGTTCATGTTAGAAAACCAATACCAATTGAATTCTGTCAAGAAAAGTGCTGAATATTAAACCAGAATTCTGCCAGAAGATTATTAATGGCTACCAAAAGTGCCTGGTCAAACTCTATGATGGACATTTTAACCAAATATAAGTTCTGCTTTATGTACATTCATTGACTTTGTAAGTTTAATATTTACCATATTGAGTTCAGAAAACTTATAATATAATCATAATATTAATGAATATATCAAATTCCTTTTACTAAAGGGTAAAAAAAGTCATGTTATACAATCATTCTGCTTCTGAAAAAGAATGATTCAGAGAAATGATTGACAGTCCAATTTCGGCATGACATTCATATCCATCATGAACACATGTAATCAGTTTGCAGTATATATTAAATTAACTTGACTAAGACATTATTCATCTTCAGGAATCGATTTATCATGATCGGGGTCACAGTGGATACCAGGTGTATCCTGGGAACATGGGAGTGAGGCTGGAACTCTTCCAAAGTGGGTTAAACAGAAAGCTAGCATAGAATATGAAGATGATTAAGCTGAGCAGTAGCAAACAGTTATGAAATCCATACAAAATTTTGATGCGTGAAAAACAGTCCGCGGTGTAGGTGTGGATGTATATGGTAATATCTCAGCATGAGCACGGGGGTAAAATGCAAATCAGAACTATGTCTATGTACAGAGTGCTGCTGAGAGTGCGGATGCTCTATTACCTTAAGGCAGAGGTACTCGGGGAGGCTGCAAATCAGGCATTAGAGGGAGTCTCTGCCAGGTACTCTCTTTCCAGCCTATTTTTCCATATAAAAAAACATTTGTCTAGCAATTTTGTTAAATTTTAATGGTTCACTCAAAGTATTTCAGTCTGAATAGTAGATACGTAGCTGTTCTTTTACCAACTTATTGTAATGTGCTGATTCTTTTTCTTATTTCTTAATTACTTATATCATGAGTTGTGTGTGTTTGGTAGCAAACTAGAGGTGGGCCTGCCAGAAGTTGATTACATTGAAATCCCTTCCGGTTGGTGGGATGCTGAGGCAGATAAGTCTCTGCTTATTGGAGTGTACAAACATGGTAGGTTGAAACTAGTGAAAGCTAAGAATTAACTAGTAAGTTTTTTACATTAATTATGTTAATTTACCTTTAACTGGTGTATGTCACTGTATAGGGTATGAGCGGTACAATGCCATGCGAGCAGATCCTCAGCTCTGTTTCTTAGGGAAAGTGGGCATGCCAGATGTCATCTCACTTACAGCGGAACAGGGTGGTGCTGAGGTTGCACCAGATGTACCTGACAGGTAAAATGTGGTTGACAAGTATAGTGGGGATTGTGTTTTAGGTGACCAGTTGCTTTTTGAACAGATTATTACAGCTTAAACATAAGAGATATGGAATTAATTCAGTTAAGCATTATGAAAATAATTAATATTTTGATGAATAATATTATTCTGTTGAATTACAGTGAATTTGAACCTTGTAATTTGTTGTTTCTGTTAGAATATGCTTTATATGAGTTGTTGTTTTGCAGTGTATGTAAAACCGGTGATATAAAAGAAAATACAGATGGTAAGACAGACGAAATAAAGGTCAAAGAAGACAAAAAGGTGATAATCAAGTGTCAGTTCAACAATATTTTTGAAAACTTGTGGCATAAATTTTGATGTGATAACATCCAATCTGCTTTTTTTAAAGCAGGCAAGCACTTTTTCAGAGGAAACAGAGAAACATGACAGTCCTCTTGGTGGTGAGTTATTTTTAGAACAATATAAAAACATTTTGCGGTAAATATCTTTCTAATAGGGGTTGAATCAACTAGTCAAATAAGACATTCACCAGCTATTTCTGTAGGGCAAAAATAGACTGAATTAACTGTAATTTACTAGTTGAGAAAAGTCATTGTCTTGCTTGGAAACAAAAATTTTCTAAAAATTACTTCTGCTTTTATGAAATGCTGTCAATTTTATAATTTATATGAATTTATGTTAAGGTGTGTGCAAGACCCACCCACCCCAGGAGAAGTTTCTTATTATTCTTAAATCTAAATAAAACTTAGATAAAATTCTTGAATTGACCATGCACTCAGGAAAAGCATGCATTCAATGCATGAGTTTTCATGTCATTATCCAGTCTAACTAGTGTAGTGTGTTGGTCCAACCAGTTCACAGACATAGACACACACTTTCACTACTAAGGCTAGGTTGAACATGGCTTTAAAACCTCACAGATGCTTGTATAGAGACACCATGCCCCATCAAAGTAAGGTGGATCATTGTGAAAGTTAGTAAATAAAGGGAGTTAAAGTATTTGAATTTGTCCTTTCTCTCATAATATAACAATTAGTTTACAATGTTGCTAGTGAGCTAGTTAGCATCAGTAAGCTTTGTGTTTAGCATGCAATATAGTTATTGCCATTTCTGATTCATCCTGGACAAGAAAAGCAATTGTTTAAGCATTTATGGCACATTTCACATGATTTTAGCTAATGGTTTAACACACTAAAATAATAATTGTGTACTGACTTTTTGTAAAGCCATGGGGAAACAAGACAGAACACTGGTCAGCAGACATCATTTAATTGCTACTACCTTAACTTTTATGGAATGGTTTAGCAACCCGGTTGTTGTGTACTTTCGGTAAACTATTATTACTGACATTAAATATCTTTTTCAAAATGATTTGGAACCAATTGTCATCAGAAATTGCCTGAAAATATTAGGAGATGAGGAAAGTCGTTAGCAATGGCAATGTTCAAGTTTAACTGTGAGTAGCCGCTATCAGGCAAGACATGCAGGGATATAGAGAATGGAACAGTATCTCCTCTGATCATTGCTAAGGGAGGTATATTAGCCCTTAAATAATGCATTAAAACTTAAACTATGCATTAAAATGTAAGTAATTTTGACCATGACATCCTGAACTTGATATCACAGACTTAACGTGTATACAGCTCAAGCTTGAGCTAATTATGACTCCTTCCTAGTTATTTAATTAATTAAATTTATTTTTTGTATACTACTTATAGTATATAAGCATTATGGAATATTTAGTATACTACTTATTATATAGCATTATGGAATATTTTTAAGGATGGTTATAGGCAGGTCTGTTTGTTGAGTTATGTTAAGTTATGTTGCTGTTTTTTTGCTGCTGCTGTTGTTTTTGCTTAATTTGCCGGTTGTGCCAAACATGTAAATCTGTCACTTGCACTTTCCTTCCTGCCAAGTTCCTTTTGTGTTGCATGTGTGAACTACCAATATCAGTTTTTAAAACCACCTAACCAAGTTATCAAAGGTATTGTTTGGAATTACATCTGAGACCAGTTTCCAGTTTGTTTTATGACGCTCCCCCCCTCGAAAGTGCAAGGTATGCAACACAAAAGAAACTTGGCAGGAAGGAAAGTGCAAGTGACAGATTTACATGTTTCAATAAAAGGTGGTTTAAGTAGAATGTTTTAGAAAGTTAGGTCAGTGAATTCAGTTCATTCAGAGCATTTTTGATGCTCCCTTTTTTCTCAAAGGTAAAGGAGCAGGTTATTGTTCCCCGTAATACTGGTGGGACATATCTTTACATTCTCCCTGCCATCACCACCCCATTTTTCATGGTAGCACTGTAGGTCCTGAATTGATTAGCACTGATTAAGTCATGCCAGCTCTAGTGTGACATTAGCATTATATTTAGGAATGTGGTATTGTCACAAAAGTGATGTGTTCTGGTGACCTGTCCAGATGAATTTGCTGAGGAGGTAGCAGAGGCTGGTTTGGCACTATGGCCGACATCATCTGCACTTACAGCAAGATTAAGACGACTTATCACTGCCTATCAGCGATACACACGCCGTGAACCATTTCGTCATGAAATTCTCATGCACGAGAGCATTGGGCCTGTTGCTTGGCAACTGAGTGAGGAGCCACAACGCTGCATGACAAATTCTGATCCACTTTTCCTTGAATGGCAAAGGAGGTAAGCAATGTTATCTTGCTTTATTTATTTGTTTATTTATTTTTGTTATTTATTTTTTTAATGATTGGGTGTTACATTTGCCTTTATTATAGGGACTATACATATAATAATATGTCCTTCTTCTTCTTCTTATTATCTTTATCTTCTTCCGCTTGTTCCGGGGTCGGGTCGCGGGGGTGGCAGCCTAAGCAGTGACTAAGTATCTCGGAGTCTTGTTCACAAGGATGGAGCGGGAGTTTGACAGGCGGATCGGTGCAGCCTCTGCTGTAAAGCGGAGCTTGTACCGGTCCGTCGTGG
>JAOUQZ010000004.1:26330288-26343914 GCA_028564935.1 Neosilurus hyrtlii
CCAGGCTCTTCCTCTTCCACAGAGGGCATGTTGGTGGGATTGAGGAGGTCCTCGAAGTATTCCTTCCACCTCCCGACCACATCCCCAGTTGAGGTGAGCAGCTCCCCACTTTCACTGTAAACATTGTTTGTGGAGTACTGCTTCTCCCTCCTGAGGTGTCGGATGGTGGTCCAAAACCTTTTCGAGGCCAACCAATTTTTTTTCCAGGCCTCACCGAACTCCTCCCACACCTGAGATTTTGCATCGGCGACAGCCCGGCCTGCAGCATGTTTGGCCTGTCGGTACCCGTCTGCTGCCTCGGGAGTCCCACAAGCCAAAAGGACCTGATAGGCCTCCTTCTTCAGCTTAACAGCTCCCCTTACTGCAGGTGTCGACCACCTGGTTCGGGGGTTGCCTCCACAACAGGCACCGATGACCTTCCGGCCACAGCTCTGGGCTGCCGCCTCAATAATGGAGTCATGGAACATGGCCTATTTGGACTCTATGTTCCCAGCCTCCCTTGGGATGTGGCGGTAGCTCTGCCGGAGGTGGGAGTTGAAGGCCCTTCTGGCAAAAGTTTCCAGGAGACCCTAACTACATGCTTGGGTCTCCCAGGTCTGGAAGGCAGCCTCCCCCCGCCATCTAAGCCAGCTCACCACCAGGTGGTGATCGGTTGATAGCTCAGCTCCTCTCTTCACCCAAGTGTCCAGAACATGCGGCTGCAAGTCTGATGACACAACTACAAAGTTGATCATTAAACTGTGGCCTAGGGTGTCCTGGTGCCATGTGCACTTATGGACACCCTTATGTTTGAACCTGGTGTTCATGATGGACAAACCATGACGAGCACAGAAGCTCAACAACGAAACACCATTCGGGTTCAGATCGGAGAGGCTATACCTACCAATCACACCCTTCCAGGTCACACTGTCATTGCCCACATGGGCATCGAAGTCTCCCAGGATGACAAGAGAGTCCCCAGGGGGAGCACTCTCTAGCACACCCCCTAAGGACCCCAAAAAGGGTGGGTATTCTTAACTGTTATTTGGTGCATAAGTACAAACAACAGTCAGGACCCGTCCCCCCACCTGAAGACAGAGGGAGGCTACCCTTTTGTCCACCGGAGAGAACCACAACATGTGGGCACAGAGGCGGTGGGCAACAAGGATGTATGTTTGTACTTTAATGTAACTCACAGCAGAGCAATATTTTATAGGTTTTCATCTCGGTCTTAGTAATAACACTTTTAAAACAACAAACTAAAGGATATTAACAGTATACACAAACTAATAATTTTTTTTTTAATTAAATGGAGTATAGTGACAACTTAAAAATATATTTTCAAACCAAATTTGTAATTTATTTTAAAACAGATTCCATTTGATCAGCTTATAATATTTTTTAGCAGCATGGTGGCATAGCGGTTCGCATGTCCGTCTCACAGCAAGAAGTTCCTGGGTTCAAGCTCCATGCCTGGCGAGGGTGTTTCCTTGTTGAAGTTGCATGTTTTTCCTGTGTTTGTGTGGGTTTCCTCTAGGGGTTTTGGTTTCCTCCCACAATCCAAAGACATGCACATCAGGCTAATTGGAATTTTTGATTGTCCCTCGGAGTGAATGTCAGCGGTTGTCTGTCTGTGTTGGCTCTGTGATGATCTGGCAAGCTGTTAAGGGTCTACCTAAAGATGACTGGGGTGGGCTTCAGCCTCCCTGTGACATTGATTAAGGATCGAGCAGTTCTGAATATGAATACATAAGTTTAAAGGCTTGGAACAATATTTAATGCTATTTCACCTTTAATCTTTGTGTATGCTTCTCCAGCTCCATTGGAAGATAATTTTGGTGAGGCACCACCGTTTGATTCATCCATATGTGAGGTAGCAGGCAGTCTTCATGAGTCCAAGGAGCCAACCATTGCCCGGCTGCTACAAGAGAAAACTCATTACTCATTCTCTGAATGGCCCAAGGTTTGTGTAGTCTTTGTGTTTCATTTCATAATTTAATATCTAAAAGCAATTAATAATAATAATCACTGTGTTAGTATTATATTTCTAATTTAACATGGTATTCATTTTCTGCTTTTCCAGGACAGAGTTATCATCAACCGCATCGACAGTATTTGCCAAGCCATCTTAAAAGGGAAGTGGCCTTCCCCTAGTCAGCAGTATGAATCTCCCAACTCTGTCGTCAACACCTGCATGTCTAACAATGCCAAACAAAGGACAGGGTTTTTACCAGCAAGAATACATCTACCTCAAGACCTTAACTTACACATTCCACATTCACTACCCCATATACACAAGGTAACTGGTTACAGATTTGTAATTGTGAAACAAATGGTAAAATTATTCTATTGACACAGCATGCTATATTCTTTTACAAAATCACATGTATGTAATTTTCTTTCTTTCCTGCTCAATACAGGAACAGTTAGGAACACCTGCATTTCTTTCTCAACTCAAGCGTTCCAAGTGTGGATTTGAGTTTAACACAGAGGTTCCTGTCAAACCTATTGATCTTGAAGAAAAAATCCAACTTGGCATCCCCCACCATGGGGGTACTCTCCTCCCAAATGGTTGGCAAGAAGCTGCCATGGATCTGTCTAAGCCATCAGAAATTACATTTAGTAGGGAAGCTGAATCTGTGAGACACGTGGCCCATGTAGTCCAGCCAGCACCACACAAGATGCCTAGCCTGAGCACCATGGAGGGCTTAATGGGATTGGACATGGCAGGTATTCTGCAAGCAGGACTTGTACACCCTGTTACAGGGCAAATTGTTAATGGCAGCCTTCGTCGTGACAGTTCAATAATGAGGAGGAGGAGAGGTCGAAGGAGAAATGTGGAGACACTTGACCTTGGACTGATAAAGGAGCAAGACATAAATTTAACTAAAGCAAAGGTAAGGGAGTTTATGATGATTGTTAGTTTGTTCCATTTGTAGAAGTTTAAAAAAAGTAATCATCCATATTCTGTTTTTTTGAAGGGGCAAACAGAAACTGTCAGCCACCCCATTCTGTCCTCGACCTCCTCTCAGCCTGACTGCTCCACACATTCCCCTTCTCTCCCCCCTCCCTCAGAGTCACTAACCATGAGGGTTGATAGAGAGGCAGCCAGTAAAAGTCTGATGGAATGGCTCAGACAGAATCCAAGTTACAGAATGGAGCTTCCTGCTTTTTCAATGGTCAGTCACATAAATTTGCTGAAGTCTGTGAATAAGAGAACAAAGTAATATTTTTAAAGGGGTGCATTACATTACCATGCTAATGTAACTACAAGAAATAAATGTTATGTTGAGTGTATTACTTTGCAGTTTACCAGTATCTTGAAAATGCCACTGTTTTAGTTGTTTTATTTCTGTAACCTAGCACATTTATTATGAACATTCTTTTTGATTTTTAATTTTTCCCCAACACACATAACCACCACCAACCAGGGAGGGCCATAAGCAAGCACATGCCCCGTCGGTGACACAAGGAAAGCAACAAAATATGGAATTAAAGTATTTGATAGTATGAACTTATTTTTTATTTAAGAATAAAACCTTTTTCTCACCAAACACAACTTTATTGGCTTTTTGCAGTGTTCAGAAAGAATTCAAAGCTGACAGCCATTTTGGTTGGGAGTATCTGTTGCTTAAAAACCTGTATGTACCTTTATTTCTTAGGTCACAATGTCCATAATTTTCCAAAATCATTCAAAATGTGGACTCATCAGGCCACGGTAGACTTTTTGACTTTGCTTCAATCCATCTCGGATGAGCTTGTGCCTAGAAAAATTGGCAGCATTTTGTCGATATGTGGCTATGGTTTTGTTGATGCATGGAGAAACTGTGTTTACTGACATCAGTTTTCTCTAATGTTCTCAGGCCCATGTGGTATTGTCTATAATCATTAGTTGTTTGAGCAAAAAAAAAAAAAAGCAAAAATAACAAAAAGCACAATAAATTAAATTGTTTTTGTCTAATTCCCTGCTAGTCTCAGACTGCAAGCATGTTGCATAGTTTTGCTGAACGTCCAAAGCAGAGGAGGCATCGATGTAAAGACCCTACCAAGCTGGATGTAAATTCCCTGACTGGTGAGGAGAGAGTCCCAGTAGTGCACAGGAGCACAGGTCGCAGGGTAAGAACTGTACATACGTGCTGTTTTTGTTTTGGGGTTTTTTCCTAATTGCAAGTTGTCACTCATCCTTCATCCATGGGATGAAGGCCTGCTCTCAAGTTTAATAATTAACTGTGTTCAAATTCATTTTATCATTATTGTATCAAATTTGTGCCCAGAATTGTGTCCCCACTTTTTGGAAAAACCATTAGATATTCATTAAAATTTAATACAATTAGGCAATGTCAAAAATGCAGAGTCATCAGCATATAACAGTGGCTTGCAGCTCACTGTTGAGAGCATATTGTTGACATACATCAAAAAGAGAGGAGGTCCTAAAATAGAACCTTGGGGGACCCAATAGGTTACTGTTGCAGGTGCCAAGAGGGTGCCCCCAGTCTCGACTGCCTGAAGCCTGCCATTAAGGTAGGATTGGAACCAAGCTATGGTTAAAAAAGTTGATAAGATCTAATAGATGCAAACAAGAGCATACTACTGGCAAATTTATTGGTTTTATATATATTTCACTGCTGTATTTCAAAAATAACTTTATAAAAATATGTTGTAGTAAGTTTTCTATAGTAAACTACATTAAAATATATAGCACTATTGGAATAAAAATGTTTGCATGTTTTAAACAACATGACATGAGATAATTACATTGTTTTAAATTAATTAATAACATGTATTTATTCTGTACTATGCATTCCATAACAAAATAAACACACTGATATTATGATGCCAAATAAACCCACAAATCACTTTCAAGTGGCAATAAAACATTTTCTTTGCTAACTTCCCCCACTGTTTCTATAGCAAGTCGGTGTCATGTTGATACCGCGAGAGCGATGCGTATCACATCTATGTTTTTAGCGTGTATGTGCCTCAAACTCCACACAGAAACACCCTTACCGAGCCCAGGACTTGGACCCATGGCCTTCGTGCTGTGAGGCAGGTGTACTAAGCACTATGCCACCGTGCAGCCAGCTTTATATTATATTTTAAAAGTAATTATTACAAAGACCCTTTGTCATTCTTGGTTTTAAATTTGAAATTTCACACTCTTTCACAATTTTTAAGAAGTATGATGTTGACCACGTGGGGGATACACCTAGTGTTCTTTGACAAGAACAGATTTCTAGTTTTCTTCAGTATTGCATAATTCTGTCACACTGAGCAGTGTTAAAGTTGAACTGTGAGATAGCACTGATTTTTGTTTTTGTATTTTGTCTCCTCTTAGCTGGGTGGTGCAATGGCCCCAGCCATTAAGGAGCTCTCTCAATGGTTAGACGCAAACCAAGAATACTTTGTGGCTCCTGACTGGGCAGATGTCGTAAAGCATTCAGTGAGTGTTGCAAATTGCGTGTTTAAAATATTATTATATTTTAATTCTCTTTAGATTACCTTTTTGAAAAAATGTTTAATGTTGCAAACGGCTTTTAGCTCAGTTTAATATCGAGCCTGACCGTTATAAAAATGTTATCACTGCTACATTAGCAGCTTATATTTTTGTTATAGAGCATTAAATTAAAAAGACAACAGACTGTTCATTTTACCTATTCTGCTTTTATAATTATGACTGAACATATCATAACACATTTAAGCAAACTTTGTGCAAGGCAAAGAATATGAAATTAATATTTTACACACACACACACACACGCGCGCACACACACACACACACACACACACACACACGCACGCGCAAAGAAAGATCCCTGTTTGTCTTCTGTAGTACTTTATTAATATTTTAGTTCCTATTTAAGATTGTTTGTATTAACATGTAATTTCAATTCTCTCAGCTTTTTTCTCTTTAAAGACATCGTTCAAATCAATACGTTCTCTTAATATTATGGTTTTTTTTTTAAATATGTTAATCTTATCACAATATATGGAAATATTTCTTTGGAAGCTTTGGAAATATTATACATATGTCATGCCAGTAAAGCTTATTGAATTGAAAGGTATAGACCCTACTTTTTTGAGATAAAAGTTTACAGAGTATAAAGTTTTGACATATTGGCCTAATATTCAGGATTGATTATTATTATTAGTTAATATTATTGTTGTTGTTAGTTATTATTGTTGTTATAATTATTTTTGTTTTCTTTTCGTTTTATTAGTCACCAATATATTAATTGGATCCTAGTTAAATTTATGAATTAATGATGTACTCAGATCATTTTTGTTATGCAAGTAATAAATTGATATATTGTTTTTCCTGTTTGTTTTTCATATATGCATACATACTTTAGGGTTACCTCCCAGAAGGAAAATTTACCCGGATTCTCAGTGAGCCAGTAAGTCGAGATCCTAGCACACGTCGTAGAGGCAGAAGACCCCGCAGTGAGGTGTCCAAAGCTCCCGATCTTCCTGCTAGTATTGGACCACTTTTTATAAATGATGGGCTTATTGGCATGGACTTGGTTAACTTACCCAGCATTCGCAGTGTCTCTGGCATTCCAATAAGTGGGCTCATGGGCTTTCCACCTGGTTTGGCTACAGCCCTACCAGGAGAAGATGCTAAGAATGGCTTAAGTATGCTACCTATGATGCTCCATAGTATATCTGCAGTGCAACCACCCATGTATGGCACTCATTTAAGTGGAATGTTAAATCAGTCCCTATCTGCTTCAGCCTCCACAGCTGCTAGCTCCTCCAGCACTGCAACAGTGACTTCTATATCTCCGGCCACTATAGCCTTAAGCCCTAGCCCTGTAGTCAGCTCCAGCACAGCAGCTTCTAAAGAGAAAGCCAGCCCTAAGCCTTCTACTGAGAGGCAAAGCACAGATGAGAGAACATTAGGACAGAATGAGGAAAAGATTTTACCTGCTGTTTCCAGCTCCACTGTCAGTAGCAGTTCTGCTAGCAGTGGGAGCCATTTGACCTTTAACCCCTTTTTGATCCCAGGAATGCCTCATGGATTACTGTATCCCCACATGTTCCTGCCACATGGCAGTATCATGGCACTTCCATCAGCATCAGAGAACACTAGCATTGGTAGGCAGAAGAAAAATAAAATTAGGGATGAAGCAAGGTTGGAAGAAGACAGTGGGTTATTGGAGGTACATGGTGTGGAGAAGAAGAGGGTTAGGGATATGGAGTCATTGGAGAGTAAGCATCAAGAGGGCAGAATGGAAGAATCTTTCCCAGCTGTGGACACCAGTAAGGTTACAAATAATGATAACAGTTACCCCACATCTGTGGCCAACACAACCAACGCAGTAGAGGAAATAAAAGGAGAGCTAGAGAAAACAGTAGAGTGCAGCATGCCTGTGCCAAAACAAGATGGCTTGGATATAACACAGGATGTGTAGTAGACTCTGCTCACCACTGAGCATATATCTTTGTGTTGTGCTGGTAAAAGTTTGTGTAAAGAAATTTGATGATCAACTTCTTAATGTTTATAGATCTGCTGCATAATCAGAACAAGTAAATTCTTTGACATACCCTTTCAAAGAGTTTGCAGATATTAAAAGAAAATAATTAGCATGCTCACACTTGCATTTCACTACCACAAGAATACCCAATAAACATCACTTTGAATGTGAAGACTCTTGTATCATGGAAATGGGTCCTGTGGTCACCTGACCTGTTCTGGTAGTGTATGGCACACTCAAGTGTTAGAAATGATGATGGATGACATCATTTTTTATTTATTGTTTTTTGTTCCCCCAACTGGACTGAATACATACATAATTCCAGGAAATAATCATAAAATGGCTGAAGTTGTTGACAGGTGTTTTGGAATAACATGACATTCTTGTCTTTAATTTATGGTGCTTACAGGGTTATAGAGAACAATTTGCTCCTTTGCTTACAAAATTAATTGATTAGATTATTCATAGAAATATTTGTAAAAGATTGACATTTCTGTTGAAAAAGGTGGATTATTAACAGGTTTGCTGCTGTTTCTCTTATGATGGACAACACTAGTTGCTGCTAAATTCTAGAAGCAAAACATTTTTAAAAAGTAAAAACTGATACATAAGTGCAACGTGCAAACTAAGTTTAGTTGAACCAAAAGAGTAACAGAAAAAAAAAGTGCTTAACATTTATATATCAATAATTTTATTCAACAGTCCCGAAATAGATGGGGTCATGGAGGTGGAATATTCTTCACCAGTGTCATTTGAAATAAAGTCCAGACATGGAATATGACATAATAATTTAAATTGAGGGAAGCGTGATCTTTGGTTTGATTAGGCAGCTTTAGGATTTTATGTGCTGATTCCTATTTGATTGGTACCTCTAATTGTAAGCACGGATCCATTGGGTGAAAATTGTGTTTGAACATCTCATTCATATTAACACTATTAGTCAAATTTACATTTCCTTGTTAACTGATATCATTGCTATGGTTTTTTTTCTTACATGTAGAGTGAAATGGCCCAGAGTTGATGAGAAACTCTTTCTGGTGCAGAAGGCCTTGTTTCAGTGCTTTTGTCTGATCCGATCTATTTGAAAATAGTGTAGAGTAGAATCTGTTGTTTTTTTTTTTTTTTTATTTAAACATGTACATTTATATAGCTGTATATTGCTGTTACTTTTGTTTAATAGCACACTATTTTTATCATCATTATGTCATTGGGAGAAACTGTAAATCAGTGCTGGTATATCTTGTATCCACCCATATTGTACACTAGACTTTTTGTTGACACATTTCAACAAATTTCACTGCAGGGTATTTAAAAAAATATTTTTTTTTTAAAGCTCTTTAGGTTGTATTGCGTTTCTATGAGTAACAATTTTTTAAAATTACTTTTTAAACATTGTTTTTGTGTGCAGTGTGAAAACATTTGCACTGTCTTTAAGGTGAATATTTATCTGGCACTGTTTCCTGTTTTGTGTGTTCCTATTTCTTCTTTTTATTGTATAACTGTTTGTGAACACGTGTATACATGTCTTTCATACATGTCGTTTTCATTCATACAAACCTGGATATTATATTTCTCATCTATAACCAGCCTTCTTTGTGTTACACTGTTGTTGGGTTTTTTGTTGGTTGGTTTGTTTTGTTTTTAGTGTAGCAATCACCAAATATAAATATGCTATTTTAGTTAATCTTACATTATTACTTTTTTTTTTTTTTTTTAGTTTATCTAGTCTACTGAAAATACAAATGGCACACGTATATAGGAATTCCATTCATAGTCTTTTTTAGGTATTCATTTTGGACTGTTTGTTTATGTACATTTCTGAATTAGATCTGCTAAAATAATCACATTTCTTTATCAACACTGAAAAATACTACAACACTTAAGATATTTAAATGTGTCCTTCATTCATCCATTCATTTTTTAAGCTGCTTCATCCTAATTAGGGTCGCGGGGAGGCTGGCACCCATCTCAGCCGACTCTGGGTGAGGGAGGGATACAACCTGGACAGCTACGTGTCCTGTGGTATCAGCACGTACCTTTTTTAGACTCAGATCATAACTAAATGAAACTAATTTTGAATATGGAAAAAATTATACATAAATAATTTATTTCCCTCTAAAAATAATTTTAAAAAAGGAATGCCATTAATCAAGCTATGGCCCTACATCCCGCATGCTTGACTGATGAAGCTTGTTTGTTTTGGACAAATCTCAAAAGCTCATCCTTGTAGATGTTTGAGCCTTGCAATGCCACTGCTGTTAAGTGGTTTGAATCTTGTCACATTGTATTAGTAGATTGTAATTACCACCCCTGCCATGTGTTTTTTGTTTCTTTCTGTCTTTCTTATTTTTTTGTGGGGTTTCTTCACAGCTCTGACAGTGTTTATGAACTGCTGCTGTTTTCCATGACCTGTTAAATGTCCAGTTGTTAGTACACCAGTGGTTTGTATCTTTTTTAAATTTTTTTTTTTTTAGAACATTTCATATTGTATTGACAATGTTCAATGCTTGTGCAATAACTGACTCATTTCATCTCTTTTGAGCTTTTAAAATGGTTTGCTTTTCTTTCATTGACAGCTCTCAGGTTTTCATGTTGGCTCATCTTTTTAATAATAACTGCAGTCATCACCAGTGAAACCCAAGGATTAGAATCAATAGTAGCCAATCAGAGATTTACCTATCAGTCCAACAGGGCACAACTGCATGTAGCTAACAGTGGAAACCAGGAACAAAACAAACATATACTCACTGCGAAATCTGATTACCAGAATTCTTGTATGGTCTGTTAGTACAACCAATCAAAGAACATTTCATAATTATAGAGCACATGAACCATGAACTTTAAAACAAGGTAAAGTATGACAGTCTATAGAAAATCCCTACTACACTGACAATTAAAGATAAATCAGAGCAATTACAACACAAATGCATCAAAAACAATTAATGCTACACAAGTTAATTGAAGAATAACGGTGCTAGCTCTGCCTGAACGCTTACGGTCAATCGATCCAGGCCAGTGATATCAGTCAAACCAGACAGACCCAATATTTAAGGCCTAATGTCTCATTAATTGTGGAATCATTTTGGGATAGACCACCTGAAAAGTGATGAGGGAGAAAATTTAGCCAATGAACTCAAAAGAACTTGTGGAAAAAAATTGATTGACTTGGCATTTCATGAAAGACTTTGATTTTCAAATGGCACTATATGAAGCTGGCAATTTTTTTGAGTCGCCCCAATCGGTTGCCAGAGGCATTTTACTTTACGGAATTTGGCAAACGCCTTTATCCAGAGTGACTTACATTTAGAATTTTTTTTATACAACTGAGCAGTTTAGGGTTAAGGGCCTTGCTGGGGGAGTGAGCTGTACCTTCCCTTCTTCCACCTTCATGGCTAAGGTGCCTTTGAACAAGGCACTTAACCCCCAACTGCTCTCTGGGCACACCCAATATATGGCAGCCCACTGCTTTGGAGCTCACTGTTTACGTGTGTGTGTGTTCACAGTTCAGCCAGTTATTTTGGCTTGATTATTTATGTAATGCAATAGGTGTGAGACACCCCAGTTCTTACTATTTTTCATAAAACCAAGAAAAATAAGAAAATCAAGGGAGGTAGATGAAAATAAACCAACCTAATACAAAATAAGGGAGCCATGAGTTCAGTCCCACCCATAATTTCTACCTGGAAAGTTTATCAGGGACTGTCGATCACCTGTGGTTGTCTAGGTGTCATGATTGCTTTACATGCTTTTATAATTTCTTGTCTTGTGGATGAGACTTTGTTCAAGAGGGGCTCCCAATTGGCACATCGACAAAGGGTGTGACTATTAATCTGGAGATTGCAGGTTTGAATCCAGATTGATGCTGCAGACATCCGTGGCCAGGAGCCCATAAGAGCGAATGTAGCGTTTTTTTTATTTATTAAGTTCAGTTAGTGTATTTCACTAATGTAGCCAAAATGTAAACTTAATCTAGGACAAAACAATTTGTTTCAACCATTGCCAGAGTATTAAAAACCTTGGGAGAAGGGCAAACAAATGTGCATTACATAATATAGTATATGATAAAATTGCATGAAATGCAAGTCCCCTAGACACTAGACTGATGCCATTCATAGAGTGTCCAAGAAATTCCAAAATTGGGCTTCTTCAACGCCAAAAGTAGCTTGCGTCACATTCGCTGACATCAAGAAACAAAGATGGCACACTACAGGCTATGTACTATGCTCTTGCCAGAACCGAGCATGCACGTTACAAAATGCTATTCAAACCTGCTAGCTTTCTTAAATAAGTAAGCACTTGCTTTTATTATGACATACGAATGATAATGTCATAAACATTATGGATCTATTGGAACTTATCTACTGGAACTTTTCTTAATTCTTATAAATTACTTGCTTATCATTAAGCAGCTCTAAACAAACAAATAAATGCACAAAACATACAGCTTAGAGGGTTTTGAAGGCATATTAGTTACCTCTTAAAATCATTAACATAAAATCATGAACGTAAAAAAAACCTTGCCAGTCTAATCTCTAAAGTTTTATAAGATGTAACTAAGGACTTGAAAAAATTGATTAAACAGAAAAGCATTAGTTATCATAATGTTAGAACGCTGAGTTACCCATCCCCGTCTAAAATGAGCTCCTGTGCTGTTTCAAGATGGCCATGTGTTGATATGGTGTGGCTCTATGTACTGTCTCTTGGCATATTATGACCTGGACATCCTGGCTTGAGCCTCTAAAGTCCCTTTGGAGAATTGCTGTTTCCTTATCCATGCTGTTTTTTTAGGCTCTATGCATACTTTTATTCTTCTTCTTCATGAAGTTCAAAAACTCCCTGAAGTTCCTCTCTGCATGAAACATTAGTTGAGAGCTGAGTTATGAATAGGCAAACGTAAATTAGGGATGTGTCCAAACAGGTTTTGAATTTATCCTATGGGTGTGTTCTGGGCAGGCTCTAGACTCTATGGTAAGTTAAACATCACATTAAAACCTACATGTGTATGAGCTTTTTATTGATAGCAAACACAGACTGCTTTTTCCCATCCTTTTAAGAGTTATTATTAGTGATAGTGTGATGAAGAATGTGCAGTGTGTGATCCCCAGAGGACCGCGACTTAGGACTTCTCAAATCATAGTTTGTGTGTGGTTACAGTTAAAGTACTATAACTTGTTCCATGTACACTTATAGGAAAATGAACGTAACTCAGGAGAACATGAACTTCATTTTAAATATATACAGTTGTTATATTTGGCTAAATAGATGGCTTTCTGGTTGATTGTTAATTGAATAATATTTATGCATAGCTGGAATCCTACACTCCTTTAGGGGCCATCTGGTGTGAAAAAATGTATGATCAAAGGTAGGCTTTCAGGGTGACATTGGAAGGTTTCTGAATTTTTCTGATTATCAGAACAATGTTTTAGTTAGGGGGGTTAGGTTTCATGAATGATGACTAACCAAGTGTCTGAGCATAACATGATTTGACAATATTTTTGTATGGCTGCTCTAATCCTACATATTCCCCACTTCTCATAATGGCACTGTCATTACGAAGTCATTCATTGTCATTCAGGAACTGAAAAGAAGAGGATCAAAAAACATACAATATGTTAAGATAGCACTTTCCATTCTGGCACCACTAAGGTTGTCAAATGTTGAAAGAGAACAAAGGTGAATGAAATAGCTGAGAAGAGTCTTGTTGTCGTGTAGGGCGTGCAAGTAAAAGAGAAGTGTGTATAACATGGTTTATGCTAGTTAGAATTTACACGGTTGACTCCCACTTAGTCATATGGTCTAGCTATTTATTTCTGTTAAATTACATTTGGGATAAATCCTAAATGAGTGTGTTTGGTTTAAACGAGGACATTACTGTAATGGGTCCATTTAGAAACTATGGTAAGTTAAACATCACATTAAAATCTACACATGTATTTTTATTGATAGCAAACACACACTGCTTTTCTCTGTCCTTTTAAGAGTTATTATTAGTGATATTAAAAACTGGGGCAGTGCTGGCCTGGTGGTAAGGTGCTGGATTACTGATCCCAAGGTCGGGGGTTCAAGCCCCACTAGCAGCGGGTTCTCACTGCTGACCCCCAGTGCAGCTAACTGGGTTATCAAAGGCCGGCCATGTCTCTCACTGTCTGTGGTGGGAGGCATGTAAAAGAAC
>JAOUQZ010000004.1:26383269-26395025 GCA_028564935.1 Neosilurus hyrtlii
TAACCCAGTTAGCTGCACTGGGGGGACAGCAGTGAGAACCCGTTGATAGTGGGGCTTGAACCCCCGACCTTGGGATACGTAATCCAGCACCTTACCACCAGGCCACCACTGCCCCTTTAAATACTTGAACATCTCAAATTTGTTTAAATTTCACATTTAAAGTACTCACTTATCAGCAGATTCAAATATAAATATCAATCTGATACTACAAATGTAAACATAGCACTCATTTTGGAAACAAAAATAAATAAAACATTTGAGTGCATCTCAAATCAGTAACTAAATAAACATTTGAGTTCTCATTTGACAATAGTTTCAAAATTAAACGTCTGTGTTCAGCTGAAATTTCTGACAATAGCATATTTGAGCACTCACTCATCATTAACTTTAAACATAAGACTCTAAACCTTGAGTTCCTGCATAATTATACTGTCAAAAGGATAACATTTTAAAAACTTATCCAGTTTCATCAACTCTGATCAGAACATGTTACAACTTCTGTCTAATTTAACTCCTATCAGATCATTGCCATTTGGAAAAAATGAACGCTAAAACTCCTGTTTAGTACAGATTTTACACTGTAACACTATAGTGATTAACAGAATTCTCACTGTATATGAGGGATTACTGTCCAAAATTAGCAATGTCCAAGTTTTTTTTGCAAAAAGAGTATTTGGTCAGCATGGTATGGGGTTAGATTGCTCCTTTGTGCAGTCACCATATCCCCTGCAGTAGAGAAAACTCTCTCTGCTGCACCACTAGTGCCAGATTTTCATAAGTAGTGTTTGGCTAGTTTAGCCAGGAGTGGGAAAGATGCCTAATGTGAACTTCACCAATGAAGGGGGTCCTCTGAGAGAGACCATGGGTGGGCCTCCAGATATTTCCTCAGCTCCTCTTCAGCTTTGGTGATGGCGGATTTGGGGACAACTCTCACCTCAGTAAATGTCCTTCCAAGTAAGTCAAAAAGTGCTGATGCTCATTTAGGGGCAGGAGGGCTTTCTTCCATAATCTGTGGATTTTCAGCCCCAACCTCAGCCTCAGCTGGCACCACCTCTTTCTGCAGAAAAGCCAAAGCAAAAGGCTCATTAAATTTCCTGTTACATGTGCAAGTCCTTTAACATCAGATACAATTTATATACATATGCCCATAAATTGTTAAATATTTAAACGCTTATACATTAATCTAAATTATTAAAAATATATGCATGTGTTCACTTCACACATTTTAAAAATATAATGTAAATATAATTACTTCAAGAGCTGCAGCCTCTGCAGTAACTTTGGCATGGACGTCCAGTTGCTCCTCTTTGGTGAGGAAAGGAAGGGCTTTGAGCCTGGGCCCAGCGTGGAGGCAGTCAGAAGAATGTTCTTCATCTGTACACTTGTGTATCTTTTTTCAAAATCTTCATGGATGGTCATTTTTTATTTCCTGCACAAGTGGTACATCATTCTCAGCAAAGCCTCCTGTGGTGTCATGAAGCAGCTGAGCATGTAATGGCGCAATGACTGACAGTGTGGGCATAGAGTCCTCTGACATGATGTTTGTTGCATCCCTTAACGGTTTCAGTGCTTGGACCATTTCCTCAGCATTGGAGATATCCGTTTCACTGAGTGCAGATCTCACCTGAACTTCCACCTTTTCTCACCTGAGGAGAGAGGAGAGCAGCACAGACTGCAGGCAGCTGCTCTAAAAACCTTTCGACCATCTCAAAAGCGCTGTTCCATCTTGTTGCTACGTCGGTTTTTAGCTTGTGCGTTGGCAACTGCAGAAGTTTCTGTTTCTCCTGCAGTGCGTGGCTTGAGATGGGGCTTCTGTGGAAAAACCCAGGGATTCTCCCAAGGAGTCGTGACACAGGGTTAAGCTTCAATACTCGCTGACCTGTGAGGTTTAATATATGTGCAAAACACGAGATATGCATCAAGTTATCAAGCTGCACCACAGCCAGCATATTTGCAGCATTATCTGTAACTATAACCATGATTATCCGTGATTGTTAGTTTTTATTCATTTGCCACCGTGTGGAACATCAAATTCATGTCCGTGGCTTCTGTGCAAAGCAAAAGCGTGTTTTCCGTTTGTAAAACATGCGACTCAATCTGCCAGGTGTTGGTGATGTAGTAAGCCGTGAATGTGACGAAGGAGTGGGTTGCTCTGGAAGTCCATGAATCACAGGTAAGCACTACTCTCTGGGCTTTGGCCAAGGCTGCCTCTTCTTTTACTTGTCTCTTCGTAAAGTTGTGGTATGGCTTTCTCTGTAAAAAATACTGCCGTGACGGTATGACATACTTTGACTCAATTGTATGCACCATGAATCTAAACCCTTCATTCTCCTCAATGCTGTAGGACCGAAGATCTTTTGAGATGAAACATGCAATAGATTTAGTTGTTCGCTTTGCTTGTTCAGACTTTGTTGGGAGTTTTGTAAAGTGATGGAGTGTGCGTTGTTCAGGAGTTGGTCATGCCTGCTGCTCCGTTTCTTTTAGGTCCGGGTGATGGCGTAAGATATGGGCTCGGGGATTTGAAGTGTTCCCGAAATACTTTACTTTTATTTTGCAGATTTTGCACGAGTGTGGTGAGTGGAAAACGTGGATTTAATATCACAGTAGACCCTACCAAAATGGTGCTGTAGAACTGGAACATTTTTCACTCAGACTCTTGATTCAGGTCGAACGGAGAATTAAATCACAATCTAAATGCCCTCAGAGGGAAACGTGCAGCCAAACCAATATGAGCTGCATACTTCAGATTCGGACTCTGAACATACACTAAGGATCGGAAAACCAGACAAGCAATTGGAGACAGCCTGTACAACACCGACAGGAAGACCATCAATATCTGTTAATACATAATCATTCCCCCAAACAGATCTACTTTTACTCATCACACTTTCACACACATTCACTGACGTTTCATGTGGAACCAACTGGTATATCATCACATGCACCTCTCTTTCCTTTTGCTTATCTCTTTAGACTTAGAATCTTTAGACTTTAGCTGATATACATGCTATCCTTTTTTTTTAATCTGTGGGATCTAGCTTCTTTCCTTTAACTGCCATTTCTTTGTTTTTTTCCTTCCCTTTTTCCTTAGTTCGGAAGTTTCACGTTTCTTTTAGCTGCCTCACATTCCCTGTCTTTTCTTTTCTTTTCCTCTCTACACACGCATGCTCTGTCTAACTTGAAGATGAAGTTGAACTTCTTATTATCAAATCAATGGCTTAGTAAACTGAGTAACTTAACTAGGACTGAGTGCACATTTGTGGACAGCGGACACACACTTTCCGCGTAGCGTATTGCCTCTGTCTGTTGTGAAAAGCAGTACACTGTACATTGTGCCGTACACTGACACAGTGAGCAGTTTTATAATGTATATAACGTTTGATAAAGATGGTGGGAATCACATTGCATGTAGGAAATATCCATTTTCTTCTTTTAAAAACGAAATGAGTAGATGGAGATCCTGCTGGCCTAATTTGAAAATACACAAATATCAACTTTGCTAGCAAGGTAGGGCAAAACTTTTTTGACTTGGAACATTTTTGGCATGGTTGGTAATGCAACTGGAACCACAAAATGTTTTTGTTTAGCCTTTTCTCTGTGTGCCCTCATTTAGCCCACATGATTTCATGGTATCAGACAGATACTTTAAAATATTTATCAGGCATAAATTTTTTTTATATATTTTCGAGGTTGAATTAGGGCATCACTATAGGCCTTCACCTGGAACTCTGGCTTGTAACGGGTTAATGATGTGACTTATCTTATAATTTCTGATATTCTAATCATAGAAAGTTATGGTCTGATGTAAATGTACCAGATCTGCGTTTTCACCACAAAAAGCGTCCAATGCAAAAGTGCCCAAACTAAGCCACCTACATTCATGCATGTTTAGAAAGGAAAGGTCCTCACGTGTCCAAATATGATTGAGCCAAGTTTAGTCAGGGCGCAAGTAGATGGAGGTCCCTGAATGCAGGCCAAAAATGAAATAAAAAAATACTACCATTTTTTTTTGAAAGACTACCGAATGCATCCATATTTCATCAAATTACAGAAGCTGAATGAGGGTGCTCCAATTTTTAGTTGTTTGGAATTTTGGCCCTTGGCACCCCTCCCCTAAAGAGCAGGGCTCCAAATTCCCTTCATAAGCGATTGATCAATGCAAGCGAAATTCGCCAGTTGCAAGTCAAAATTGCCCTGAGATCCCACCTGCCAAGTGCCAAAATCAACAGGACACATAACTTACCATTAGTACATTTACTGATCGGAACAAACCTGTTTTCAAGGCTTTCAAATTAAGCTGGCTGCTGGCGGTATTTCTGGCTACTTGAGTCCTGTGCGCCTTTATTTTCACTTTCGTTTTCAAAAGAAAAAATATTTCCTACATGCAACCTGCCTCTTGTCATCTCACAGGTGTTATGTTATATTATAAAAATATTATAAAATAAAAAATAAGCCCCCGCGACCTGACCCTGGAAGAAGCAGAAGATGATGAATGAATGAATAAAAATATAATTTTTTTCTAAATATAACTGGTCATTCTGTTGTCAGTGACTGCTCAAGCTGCTTTTCACAACAGAGAGAGCATATGCATCTCAGATTCGTTCCACTGGCTTTTTAAACTTTCTTGCTTTTTTAGCCATTTGTTGCTCTGTAACAACTTTTTTGGAACCTGTAGTAGGCACCAAGTTGCCCTTTGCTCCACTGGGAGTCTACAGGAATAAATCAAGTCAAGTAGGCACCAAATTTGAAATGAGCTCATTTTGTGCATAAAATGAAAAAAATAATTAAGTTTAAACATTTATGTTGTGTTCTGTTTTGAATGAAAATATTGGCTCATGAGATTTGAAAGTCTTTTAATTTTAATTTTATTCAAATTTAAAGAGCATCCCAGCTTTTCTGGAATTCGGGTTGTACATGCCAATCCTTACAGTGTTGGTTGAGCGTCAGGTGAACGAACAAGAGGCAGATGTTTTGCAAAAAATGAGCAAAAGCAGTGAGAGGAACAAAAGTCAAAGCTGAAGAAAAGTTTGCATAACTCCAGCTATATGGAACAGACTAATACAATCTGCCGAATGTGTCATCGGTCCATGCCAACAAAGAGCAGAAAGACAAATAAGCTTTTCAGCCACCTGAAAAGGTACAATAACAGCTATTTAATTTTATTTATGAAAAATATTTTTTAAGCATTAGACCACAAAATGTTTTCTTACACGTATGTCCAATTTAACTCTGCGGGCCAAGTAGAGCACCTTACTGCTGTTCTAGACCTAACATATAACTTAAAAGTAACTTAGACATACAAGTTAAATAAATTCTTAGAAACCTCAATACACTTTCAGAACTGAAGGTCATCGAGGTGTGTCTTTGCTATCGAACATTTTGCCATCGTAGGGGTCATCTGCACCATCCAGCTCATTATGGTAACATTTTTGTCATCAAAACAGCTTTTTCACGCTCAACATACTCATGATCAGTCTGAGGGATTTCAAACAGTTTTAATAGTCTGTGGGTAAACTTCAGATTTTCACCATCCCTCATTAATCCAAGCTGTTTGTTGTAGTTTAGATGGATCTTAAGAATTTTCCTTGACCAGTTCACCAGCTTCATATAAGCTTCCCATGACTTTGTGGATGAGGGGATTTTTATGGACTGTTAAATGAATTTCTCCAGACTTGCTTAATGCTTTTAAAAGTGAGTTTAGTGATTTATTGGTGTGAAATGAATTCTAGACTGAGTTTGATAAAAAAAAAACGGCATGTTGTTTGGTTCATCTCTACACTAGATTTACTGTACTCTCTGCTGTGGCTTCGTACAAAAAGGTAACATTTTCTTCTACGCTTGTCTAACTCTTTTGCATATCTTGTATTTTTGTTTAAAATTCATCTTGCTCCATAAACTATGCTAAACATCAAATGGAAACATTTAAGTTTAGACAGAAATGAACTTAGTTTAGGCTTGAAAAAAAGCTGAATTGTGCCGAGCCTATGGACTAAACTGAACGACCTTGTTTTGTGAGCGATCAGATTTTTTTTATGCTTCGAGGTGCCTGCCAGCTGGTTATTTTGTTTATTGTGACTGAACACTGTCTGTGAGGGCCTTATAGTTTCGCTCATAAGTACAAACAGCTAGTCTGAGGCAATCTGTGAGTTATCTGTCTGTAAGTCGGCTCCTGTACTTTGATTTGATGATTTTCATCTGTGAAAATGCCATTCCTCAGAGGTAAGTTGATCCAAAGTAGGCCCACGCTTTTACTGCACATGCACTGAGGAGAGGAAACCTCTCTTTGCTGACAAGTCCCCAAAAGTCACTGTCCCGCGATCTGGCTTTCAGCTCCACATCATTAAGCTATCTCCATGTCAACTCCACATGGCAGAGCAAATTCCAGCAGGTATTTGATATAGATATCAATAGGCAGGAATGGATTTGAGACAAATGCAGAAATATCTTCCATGATGTTTAACTCACCAAAACGCAGACTGAACTCTGTTGCCAGTTTGTCCAGGTGTGCAAGTTACTCCCCAGGGTGAAACTCATAGTTGTCTTTGATGGCCCGTGACATTTTCTTCAAGTTGAAAGTGTGTCAACCTCCCTTTCTTGAGATGTGTGGTCCAGACACTGAGCTTGGCCTTGAATTCATTCACAGCGCTTATCATGTGGGGCAGGTGTCGGTCTTGTCCCTGAAGCTCGGTGTTGAGGGAGTTCAATTTTGCCTGTTAGGTCTGTCAGAAACCCGAGATCCAGTAGCCATGCATCATCTGATAGTTCCTCTTGCTCCTCGTTCCTTGTCATTAGAAAGCTCTTTATTTCAGGCAGCAAGTCAACAAAACACTGCAGCACTTTGTCGCGACACAACCACCGGACATCAGCATGGAGAATTGGGTCTCCTTATGTGGACTCGAGCTCACCCAGTAATGCTTTGAATAAATAATGCTGAAGTGCTTTTGCTCAAATCGAGTTTACCACTTTGACCACCAGTTTCATGACATGAGGAAAGTCCACAACTTTGCCAGCCAAGGCTTGTTTATGAATCACACTGTGATAGTTAATGAAATAGGGAAAATCCGGATCATTATGGCACAGTGCTATGAATCCATGGCGCACACCGCACATTGCTGGTGCCCCATTGTTACCAACTGCCACCAGTTTATGAATGTGGATGTTATTTTCACGGAAGCTTTTAAACATATTGTAAATATCCTCACCTCTCGTTCTCCGCTTTAAATGGAGAAGAGTGAGGAAGTCATCCTTTGTGTATAATCCTGGAAAGCCATTCTGACAAACACAACAAGCTGAGCTGTGTCCCTTACATCCAGCGATTCGTCGAACAGCAGTGAAAAATATTCGCACTGTGACAAGGCCTTTAATACCTGTTGATCCACATCCTCTGACAATATCTCGACTCTCCTTATCACTGTTGCCGGACCAGGTGGTACAACACAGAGTGCGGCTTTTATGTCTTTCTTTGTTTTTGAAATTGCTGCACAGTCTCTGCGGTGATAGTCATTGCTTCCTTAAACAAATCCCCATCTGTAAAAGGCTTCTTGTGTTTAAAAGTGGCTTAAACGAAATGATGCTTCAGTCACAGCCTTATTTAGAGAAGCAGGTTTGGAGAAAAGCGACTGCTGAGCCTTCAACTCAGATTTCAGCTCTTGAACTTTCTTAGTGCAGATTGAGCTCTTTGGTGGAAAGCTGTCTTTGAAATTCTGGTGGTTTGTGTTGAGATGCCGCTCCAAATTTCCTTGCTTAGACAGTGCCTGCTTTTGGTGGCTTAACACACACACACACACATCTTTTACCAAGGTAAAAAACAATAAAAAATCCTCGTCCCATTCTGGGTGGAAATCGTAGGTTTTCGCTTTCTTTCGTGGTGCCTCTGCCATGCTAGCTAACTGCGTGTCAACAATGTTGCACGCTTTCACCAGGGTACCGTATATTGACATTTGCGACAGTAAACGTCACGGCACACAGCACGTGTCTCATTTAATGCAGTGCTACACTGAAAAAATACACAAGCTGGATTGAAAGAGAGGCAATTTCAAAACCAAACATTAATCAAGCATAGACCCATGTGTTTTTAGATTAAATTTCTGTTATTTCGGGAGCTACAGGTAAAGTCTACGAGATCGACCTGTCGTTCACGATCAACGGGTTGGTGACCACTGCTATAGACTGTAGCCGGCTTAAGGAAGTACACACTGATCTGCCCAACACAAAGTGTAGGGAGAAGCGAGCCAAGGTCTGCACTGACAAGATTCTGCAAGAGCTAACCGAGCAATAGAAGCTGTCTGAAGAAATGGGCCATTTTAAAAGATGCTACCATGATTGTGCGAGTAGCATGTGGTGCTTATTAATAGTATTTAAGTTGAATGATATTTTCTTGTGTATAAATCTTTACTCGAAAGTTCGACCAAGAGCAACTTATTGTTCACAATCACAAATACAGAATAATTATGTTTTTTGGACACTTGAGTTCTGACTTAAATTCATTCATGGTATTTATATATACTCACGAAAAATAAATGCAGACCTATGGACCCTGTTTTAAAATTTTTTTTTTAAAGGTTAAACAGCATTTTTAATTAGTTTTTTTTTTATATACACCTATTAGAACATCCAGATATTAATGCATTGCAATAATCTAATCATGAGGTACAAAAAGCACCAACATGTTTTTCTGAAACATGTAGTGACATCATATTTTTTATTTTAGTAATATTTTTGAGATGACAGAAGGCTATCTGGCTAATGTTAACTACATGAGCTTCAAATGAAAGACTGAAGTCAATAAACACACCAAGGTCATTTACTGCTGCACATGACGAAACTGAAACACTATCCAAAGTTACTACATACTCAGAAACCTTATTTTCAGCTGTCTGTTATCCGAGAACAAGTACTTCTGTCTTATCAAAATTTAATAAGAGGAAATTAGTAAGCATCCAGTGTCTAATGTCCTTTATACATTTCTGAATTTTATAAAGCTGGTATCTCTCATCTCGCTTTGCTGAAATATACAAGTGTGTCATCAGTGTAACAGTGGCAGAATGTTCAGGCATAATGTTACCCAAAGGGAGCATGTATATGGGGAAAAAAGCAGCAGGCCTAGGACAGCACCTTGTGTAACACCAAAGTATGTACAGAGAAGTCACCATTTATATCTCCAAACAGGTAATGATCAGTTGAATATTTTTTATTAATTTACCACCTTAGCAAGTGCTGTCTCTGTGCTATGATGAGGCCTAAATCCTGACTGATACATTTCATGAATGTTATTTCTGCATAGATTTGAGTATAACTGCAGTCCTATATAGCATTTCTTGCTGCTTCAAGTTTGACAAAAATCCTGTTAACTGTTTGTTGTCACGGGTTACAACACTTAAGTGTGAGGGCCCTTCATCGCCGCTTGCAGCTGTGGTTAAAATTTAATCCATTACTCAGCCATTCACTAAAAATGTTTGTTATAGTTGTTGTTGTTGTTGTTTCTTTCTTTATTTAACTGTTCCACTCTGTTTGTTTTGTTTGCAGGAATCCAAATTTAATGAAACTGGAGTTATAACTCCTGAGGAGGTAAATACTGTTTTCCTATAATAAAAAATATACTTGATGTGATATTACATTATCCTACTGGATTGTATTGCACTAAATATAAGTCTTCATACAGTTTCTTGCTGCAGGAGATCATCTAGTTCATCACTGCCCCACATGGAAATGGTAAGACATTTTCATGGTTGTTCTGGAGTTCACACTAAACACAGCATAAGGAAAGAGACATGCCTTCAGCACCTTGCTTTTGTGAGGCCGTGTGAGTTTATTATCTAGCAGTTAAACTATATGTGCATCTTCCAAAAATATTGAAGTTTATGTTGATGTATGAGTAACCTTTGACATTTTGGAATTTGATATTTCATGGGAGTGAAAGTCTATCCTAGAACAGCGGGCTCTGTCATTCTGCCAGTTCTGAGGGACATGCACACATTATGCAGAATCTGAATGAAACAGAAAAATGGGCAAAAGTTACGGTGGCCGGGAAGTGCAACACAAAATTACATTTTAAGAAAACATTTTACATTTTAAGAAAACAAAAATACATTTTAATAAAACATTGAAAACCAGTTAAGCCGGAGCACCGGCACTCATTGAAATATTCCACGTAAACATTCTTTCTATCTGTTCCTTAAGTCTCAGCCGTGTCATTTAACAGTTCGAGAGACCGTCCACACGAGGAGCAAAATCTCGTTTGGCCTATGCGAGTTCAACAAAACAGACAAAACATCCTTCAACTGATTAACAACATCTGTTTAAATTCCATTTCCTTAAACTTGCTGAAACTTTTTCTTCTTGCCAGAACAAACTGAGTGACTCATGTCATCACTTCCAGTATTTGGTACATTCCCTTTCCGTTAGAATGCAGTCATTTGTAAATTTGTTTCAGGACTTGTTAAAGTGTTTTGCATGTTGTATATTTGTTTTCTTAAAATGTATTTTTGTTTTCTTAAAATGTAATTTTGTGTTGCACTTCCCGGCCACCTTAAAAAGTGAGCACAGATGGAAGGAATAAATAATTTAAAAAATAGCCACATGACGGGCCCTCGCACCTCCGCTGCTGTAACTTGTGACATGCCATTAAACAGTTAATGGGATTCTTGTCAGATGTGTGCAGGTTAAGGCATATCAGATAATGTATGCATGGTTTATATCAACGAAACATTTCAAATTCACTGCACTGACACAGACAAGCCCTTTAATTAAATCACCCATTTTACAAAAAGGACTTAAAAAAATTTCCATTCCCGACCAGATCAGAAGGAGATTGGGTCAAGCTGCTAATAACAGGACATTAAAGAATAATTTTTCCTGTTGCTGGTGTAATGTTGGCATATCTACATATTCAACCAGTATAAAATCTGTGAAGGTGGTACAAAGTATGCTTGAGTTACAGCAACTCAAATGCAGCTTTCTTCAAAACATCAACATGTGAGGTGCTGCCCTGGACACCTCATTAGAGCAAAACTTATGAGAACTTAAGATGAAATAACTTTTAATCCTCCATGTGTCTAAGGCTGCACAGCCTCACTTTGGAGTTGATCAGATTAATTCTATAGGATGAGATCAGAGTATGAAGTCTAAAACAACACTTTTACCCTGATGGGATAAAAATATGGGTCCAAGAAGCTTTTTGTTCATTCTGGGACCTTATATAATCCTGTCATGTTTCATTCACATTCACATTTGTAGGTGAAACACACTGTGGGGGCTGCTGAGTTGCAATATTTAAGTTGGTGCTATGGAGCCATTTTGCCTTGCTTATGTGCCAGAACCATAAAATATTGAATCATTCCCGTTTCCATGTGTTTGTGCCAAGTTTTGAGTTTTGCAGCATCCCAAGGTTGTTTACAAGGACTTTCTCTGTCGCAACAGAGCTTCAATTTTGCTGCACTGCCAGAACAACACTTCTGGATGCGAAATCATAATACTCATCAGACATTACCAGCAAGGTCTTCAAACTTTCCTGACAAATTTTTGTGCAGGACATCAAAATATAAACTATATATTTCACTTTACCACTCACTGGGACAATGTATGTGTGACTTATAGCCATTTACACTTTTAGGCAATATTTCTAAAAATAAAGAACATTCAGGGCGGCACGGTGGCGCAGTGGTTAGCACATCCGCCTCGGAGCAAGAAGGTCCTGGGTTCGATTCCCAGCTCGGGCGTTTCTGTGTGGAGTTTGCATGTTCTCCCTGTGCTTGCGT
>JAOUQZ010000004.1:26419621-26436825 GCA_028564935.1 Neosilurus hyrtlii
TGCCTCCCACCATAGACAGTGAGAGACATGGCCGGCATTTGATAACCCAGTTAGCTGCACTGGGGGGACAGCAGTAATAGTGGGGCTTGAACCCCCGACCTTGGGATCAGTAATCCAGCACCTTACCACCAGGCCACCACTGCCCTATTTATTGATTTTATTTTAGTTTATTTTTCAGTATCAAATGGTGCAATAAGTCGGTCAAAAATGTTTACAGTTTAAACAAGGATTTATTTTTTTTAATTTCAGGCAAATTGATGCACTTAAAATCTTTTATGTTACAGACTAAAAAACAATCTTAATAAAGTTATTCTTTGTTGTAAGTTGAACTATATTTCTTTCTTTTTTTCTTTTCTTTAATGTTAATAAGGACACAATGTTATGCAGAGGTGTACTTGTAACAATTTTATAGACAAATGATATTATTTATAGTCGCGGCAGACAGTGGGGGGCGCAAATTGTTTTCTTCTTGCTGGGGGGGGGGTGACAGAAAATAATTGAGAAGCACTGGTTTAACCCATTTTCTGTAAAAACACTAAATTCCTGATCAGTATTGGATTCATTAAAAATGCATGCCTAAATGCAAGAGATCTATTCTTTACCTGTCCAAGCTTCAGATCAAAGGTGCTGGCTGTGCGTTCCCTATGGTGTAATTTTCTTATTCCAGATTCTAAAATAAACTTTTCTTCCTTTTTATTTAGCATAGTCTCAGTGTGGAGTGATGACTCTGTACAGCTGGAGTCATTTTGCTTATCTGCTTACTTGCATTGCCTTTCAACTGTTGCTCATTAACTGCTTGATAGTTTGTGAAGCCTTAAGAAATTTATACATTTCTGCTTAAATATGACTTAAGACATCAGATTTTCACACAAGTTCTAAAAGTAGATAAAGAGTTAAATTCATCCCAGTTAAATGAGACAAAAATATTTCACATGGTAATTTATTTATTGAGGAAAATGATCCAATATTACATTTCTGTGAGTGGCAAAAGTATGTGAACCTTTGATTTCAGTACCTGGTGTGACCCTCTTTTGCAGCAACAACTGCAACTAAACGTTTCCGGTAACTGTAGATCAATCCAGCACATTGGCTTGGAGGAATTTTAACCCATTCCTCCATACAGAACAGCTTCAACTCTGGGATGTTGGTGGGTTTCCTCCCATGAACTGCTCACTTCTGGTCCTTCCACGACATTTCAATTAGATTAAGGTCAGGACTTTGACTTGGCCAATCCAAAACATTAACTTTATTCTTCTTTAACCATTCTTTGGTAGAACGACTTGTGTGCTTAGAATCATTGTCTTGCTGCATGATCTACTGTCTCTTGAGATTCAGTTCATGGACAGATGTCCTGACATTTTCCTTTAGTATCTGCAGGTATAATTCAGAATTCATTGTTCATCCTGGTCCAGATGCAGCAAAACCATGATACTACCACTACCATGTTTCACAGTTGGGATTGGGTTCTTATGCTGGAATTCAGTGTTTTCCTTTCTCCAAACATAATGCTTCTCATTCAGACCAATAGTTCTATTTTGGTCCCATCTCACCACAAGAAATTTTTCCAGTAGCGTTCTGGTTTGTCCATGTGATCTTTAGCAAACTGCAGATGAGCAACAGTCTTTTTTTTTTGGAGAGCAGTGGCTTTCTCCTTGCAACACTGCCATGCACAGCATTGTTGTTCAGTGTTCTGATGGTGGACTCATGAACATTAACATTAGCCAATGTGAAAGAGGCCTTGAGGTGCTGAGAAGTTACTCTGGGGTCCATTGTGACCTTGCTGACTTACACGCCTTTATCTTTTCAGCCTGATGAGCATCAACAACTTGATTGAAAACACCTGACTCTAATTTCACCTTCAAATTACTTGCTCATCCTAGAGGTTTGAATACTTTTGCCACTCACAGATATGTAACACTGGATCATTTTCCTCAATATATAAATGACCAAATAAAATATTCTGGTCTCATTTACTTAACTCTCTTTATCTACTTTTAGGACTTGTGTAAAAATCTGATGATGTTTTAGGTCATATTTATGCAGAAATGTAGACAATTCTTAAGGGTTCACAAACTTTCAAGCACCACTGTAAATTGCTTCTCATGCATGAAGGCCTTCAAAAAAAAATAAATAAAAAAAACCAACTCAAAATTCCCACAAAACCCACAAAAGATCCAAAGCATCTTTGAGCTGTTTTCTAGCCCTGACATTGTTTACATACCTATATGTTTTTTCAGTATTTTTATGAACAAACGACTATAAATAGTCATAACAATCTAGTTTTATCGACAAATATGTAGCACCATGGAACTTAACATATTTTGCATATTATCTTGTAAAATGACTGCCATATTGGATTTCTGAAAGGCCGGAATGGTTCTCAAGTCAGTAATGTTATGGCAAAGAAACACAAAATTTATCTCAATAATATCTGCACTTTGGCTATTTATACAACAATTGACATTTTTTCAGGACTAGCGTCATATGGCGGCCATCTTGGAAAATGGTCGCCATATTGGAATTTCAAGTGGCTAGCACTTTTTTCTTAAAGTCTACCCAACAACGAGTCTTTCTGCCAAATTTCATGCGTGTCATCAAATGAACGATTGTTTGGCTTATCTGCTCCACTAAATCTGTAATTAAACGAACACTGACGGGGTCATTCTCAATTGACCACCCTTCCACGTGTAAGTCTGGCACCTCCACATGTTGTGAACAACGCGTGTACAAGTGCATGGCCACATTTCAATCGGGAATTGTACCTAGGTTGAAATCAGCATGTATATTTTGATAGGTTATTTAGTCTTGAGCCTGAGGTTTGTAGATTCAAGTCACATGCTACATGTACTGATAGGATTTGAGTTCTCCTGTTCCAGGATCTTGTTGTACTGTTCATATTTTACGGTATGATACAATGTTGGTCCAGTTCCCATATAGAAAACAACTGTTGAATTTCAGGGTTTGTGTAATCCAGTTCTTAATTATGTTTTGATCAGATTCTATTTTCATTTCTTGGTAAATTTAATAGTTTGACAAATCTCTTTGTAAGAATCTGTCTCGAGTTTTGCCTGTCTGAAGTACCGTTACCTCAGGTTGTACACCTGTGAGCCGGTATAGATAATTTAAGTTTAATAAATTGAATTTAAATGTGAATTCTGACATCTCCTGGGGAAATTAGGCAGAAACTATGGGAAATTATGTAATCAAAAGGACATTTGAAGGATACTTTATCAGAATAGTCCCAAGAATGCATATTTCTTCAGAATGATTGACATAGTTTCAATGAACTGCCACTAACTCATTTTTCAATTTAGTCATTCAGACTCATTTTGCCAGATTGGGTCACATACCGGATCATTTTCCTCAATAAATAAATGACTAAGTAAAATATTTTTGTCTCATTTATTTAATTGGGTTCTCTTTATGTACTTTTAGGACTTTTGTGGAAATCTGACGTTTTAGGTCATATTTAGGAAGAAATGTATAAAATGCGGGTTAAAATAAAACAAGGGTTCACAAACTTTTAGGCACCACTGTATATGCACACAGATTGGCTAGTGTCACTCTGATTGATGGGGAGGGTAATTCTGTCACTCTCAGGGTCAATAATTTTGCTCTATTGGACTCTAGGTCACAGACGGCTATGATATTATTGAGAATTAACCCTTTCCTATGGAAAGGGAACGCTTCAATATTTATTGTAGCAAATAATTCAAGAAACTAACAGGTGAGACAGTAAAGGAACTCTAAGATTATTGGCCATCTTACTGGTCTTTAGGTGCTGTAATACCTGTGATGACGTGCGCGAGGCATACCGTCGCCGTGGCTGGGCCTTTAAGACACCCGACACCATTGAACAGTGCAAGAGAGAAGGCTTCAGTCAGAAGATGCAAGAGCAGAAGAATGAAGGTTGTCAAGTATTTGGCTTCCTTGAGGTCAATAAGGTAGAAAACATACACTGAAGGCCACACAGGTTCATGACACATAATTCAAATTAAGTCCATGTTGTATTGCAGGGGTTAATACTGTGACAAAACACTGTTGATGCGAATGTTCATTGCACTTTTTGGATAATTGTAATTAATGCTGCATTTATGTATTTCTTACTTTAGGTGGCTGGTAATTTCCATTTTGCCCCTGGAAAGAGCTTTCAGCAGTCCCATGTTCATGGTAAGTATTGATTCCAATTGACTGCTGATCAGTCGAGCTTTAGCCTTGTTCTCAGATAACAGCAGACAGCTGATTATCAGACTAAAGATTTTCATGTACTAGAAGGGATTGTAGCAGAGAGGATAGAAACCGAACCACAATACTTGACAATTGTTTATAAAATACTTTTTTACACAAGAAGTGTTAAGGTCAGAATGCATGTATATGTAAATCCCTCCTTTGTCTTTTCCTTCATGTGCATTTACAGCTGTCTTATGTTGTGGATCAATCAGACTGTTTTCTTTAGTTCAACTCATTTTGACAGGCATTAACAAACAGTTAAACTCTGCATTCCTATCAGAGGTCCCGGGCTATTAATGAGTGTTTTTTACTGGGAACAAATATGAAAGGAACTGAGCTGAACTAAAAGCAGGGTGTAAAGCTTTGCGGATGGGAAGTTCCAGGGTGGTAGCATCAGAGTGTGTAGGTCAGTCGCTAGGTGATGTCACAGAGAAGGGCTATTTTAAAAATTATTTTTATTTGGAAACAGGAGGAAAAAGCACAAAAAGTACTTTCATATTATGCCAGTGAGATTTCCATTTAGTCACTACACCTTATGCACCCTGCTCTACATGTGTCGTCTAAAACAAACTAGCAGGCTTAAAACTACACATCACAGCTCATATTTAATGAGGGGATGCATGAACGATTAAATTAAAAATATCCAAAAATCTTTCTCCTTCTCCAGTATCAATGCTAAGCCTGAAATTCTGGCTATCCAATCATTTGATGCAAGTACAACATTCCCACACTAAACCAATAAAAATGACTTTTTTTTAAATACCTTTGGTGAGTGTCCTGGCATTTTGAAAAATAATTGGTGAATTAATAAACAGCTTATCAGAGCTTCCACTAGCAATTTAGAAATGGGGGGATGTCCCCCTTTGTCATAACATTTTGAAGGGTACTTGAATTATGTTGGGGGGTGTGGGGGATACTGCTATGCATTTTTGACAATGAAAGTATTTATTCTAATACTGAATTAAAAAGTACTGTAATAATGCAGTAAAATATTGTATCTTTTCAAACTACAGTAACCATTTATTAAGCATTAACCAGTAAGAATAGTAAATCTGTACAGAGACATTTTTAACGGTTTAACTGTCTCTGATCTGTAATATGCATGTTTGTTAAAACTTTAATATACCATAACATAATCATAACCATAATCACTTATAATATCCCATTCTATAACACATTTGCCCACATTTGCGTGTTTTTGCAAGTTTTCTCTCCACCACTGATAAGGGCACAATGATAGACCCAGCATTTTCTCCTGAGAATAAGGTTCAAGTTCGTACTTTATATTCATGGATGCTGGGTCAAAGCAGTAAATATCCTCTCTCCGAAACACACGGCTAGACCCATGTTATTGTTTAGTTACGACTTATCTTGGTTGGCTGTGTTATGTCCTTGTCCCAGTCTGTACTAACAGTGATTAACAATAAACAGTTGAACTAAAAAAAAACTTATTTATACATATATAAAAGATTTATAAGTACAGCCAAAATTGAACCGAAATTTCAGGAACCAGCTATAAAAGAAAACAGCACTAAACACGCCGCTTCAGTCATGTGCATTTGTTGATACTGCAGGGAAATCCTCTCTCATTAACATACAGGACGGATCCATCATTAACAAAAGTAACGTAGAAACATCACGTGATCGTCACTTATCTTAAGTTTTCATTAGCAATGAAATACATCACTTACAGCTTCAAGGTCACCGGCGTCTTGCTGTGTACCAGCCCGATCAGCCGACTGTATCGGTTTCAGCTGCGTTGTTTTCAGTGGTAGTGGTGCACGTGGGTTTGTTTAAGTACCTAAATACGGTTTGTTTACATGCAGGCATTATGAACTAAATACATGATCTTGGAATTATGATAACTGATTATAATGTATGAGTGACTGAGAAGGGGGCATTTCCCATTTGTTATTAAAAGCAGATATCACTGATTGGGCAAAGTATTAACCCACATCAGGGCTGTGCACAATGTTTTATTTTTATTTTTTAAATTTATTTTTAACCTTTATTTGTACAGGAAGTCCCATTGAGACACAATGCACCTGTTTTAAAATAAAGTAAAACATACAGCAATCAATACAACAGACAATTTTCACAAAATACTAAAAACAAGAACAGGTTCCTGGTGATGAAAAAACAAACTCGATTATGCATCTTTTAAAATCTGTGAGTGATGTCAAATGAGAGTTTCAGGTCTTTTTGTAGTGTATTCCAGGTTGTAGGGGCATGGAAGGAGAACGCTCTTTGTTTAAGCTCAGTTCGAACGGAAGGAACAACGAATTAAATGAAGTCCAGTCCAGAAATTGATTTGTAAATGAAATCGTACCAGTGAATTAACCTGTGTGAAGCCAGTGAGAACCATTCAACCAGTGTTGGATAGGTCTACAGCCAGTTATAAATCTTAGACCTCCATGGTAAACAGAGTCCAGCAGGTGGAGAGAAGGAGCAGAGGCATGCATATAAATTGTGTTGCCATAATCCAAAAAAGGCAGGAAGGTGGCAGCAACAAGTCGCTTTCTAGCTGTAAAAGAGAATCATGATCTGTTCCTAAAGAAGAAAGCCAACTTTAACCGCAGTTTCTTGACTAGGTGGTCAATATCTCAAGATTGTTGTCAATAACCCTGCCAAGGTATTTGTAAGAAACCACAGTTTCAATGTGAATTTCTTGAGAAGAAATAAGAGGGAATTACTGCTAGCATCTTTCTATTGGAGGGATGAAGATGAATGATGAAGGGATGAATAGGAGAAATGGAGTTAAAGGGGAGATGTCACAAAGACTAGTTCCTGAAAAGAGTAATGAAGCAGAAGAAGAGTGATAATGAAGAGTAATAGTGATAAGGAGATGTCATGGAGAGGGGATGGAAGGGTGATAAAGAGGAGATGATGTCACAAATAGTTTTTTGGGGTTTTTTTTTTGAAAATTGGCAGGAGAATAAAAATATAGCTGAGGAAAACAATTTTGTGACGTATTTTAGTCTGGTTTGAAAAAACTTCATAGTACTGCGTCTGCCTTGCTAAAGAAGACAACTGATATTTTATTAACTTTGGACTTCAGTTCTGCCTCTGATACAGTTGACCACGGGGTTTGCTAAAATGACTCAAACATGAAGTCCATGCCATGCCAGTTATTCCATATAGACCGGCGCACTTGAAAAGTTTTTGACATGTCAGACAGCATACATGTCTTCTCTGTTAATGATTATTCTTGAGTGTGTGGTGAAAAATAATAAAAATTTTATTCATTCATCTTTTGAGAGATTTTTTAGAAAATAAATAAATAACTTTATAGCGCTTTTCTCCTAAGATACAAAACACTTGACAATTTATTGACAATATTGACATTTTCTTGTTAATGTCACCATTGCAAATTGAATGACACAGGGCCCTAATGTTTTTGACATACATTTTTTTCTTCGCAATTTAGTTAAAACATAACCTGAAGCGTCTATTAGTATAACTGTAAATCAATTGAAGTTACAATTAATGAGTTTTCTAAATATATTTTTTACACATGAAAAATATTGTGATAAAAATGTGCTTGTAGAATCGGTTAAATTTTGTTTTTATTTATTTTACGTAATGCAAGAAATTTTAGAATAATTGATGCAACGGTGATTGATATTGGCTCAACTCTGTAATAAATGTAAAAAATGCATTGTCACCAATGCAGTGTAATTGACACATATATCTACTTTTGAATGATGGACCACAGAGGCAAATCAGAGGTTTTTTGAGATTTCTTTCAGCGTACATCCTGCAAGGAGGCAGCCCAAGCATAGAAGCAAGAACTCACTAAATTACATGGTTTCAATTCATTACATGGTTTCAAGTTAAGCTGTGACAGCAAGAGCTTTGAAAAATTCACATGTATTTCTTACTATTGGAAGTCCAGTAGTAAATCCAAGTAAATGCTTAATGTCATGAATTTTGCACTTACTACACTTCACAACCGTAACAAAAAAAAATAACTAAAGCATTTTTTTTTTCAAAGCTGTTGCTGTCACAGCTTCAGGAATGGTGTACCAAATAAACAAAATGAAAAACATCAGGTCACTATCATTTTAATAATACATAATTGCATAATTTGTCATGTCATGTCATGTCATTTTCTGAACAGCTTATTCCTAATCGCGGGGAGGCTGGCGCCCATCTCAGCTGACTTTGGGCGAGGGCAGCGTACACCCCGGACAGCTCGCCAGGCCATAAACATGATTTTGTTCAAGGTTTCATGCTTAAAAGGCTGAAAATTCCTTCTAGCTTTTTGTTAGTTACTCTAAAGCCAGACAATTCAGTTTGAAAATTTTGTATAATTTTAAAGCTTTAAGGATGTCCGCTACAAAATGGTACTCAACATTAGTAATTTCCAACTTAATACCCACTTTACTGTGATGGGTATTGCTTTTAAACTTGAAAAATATCAATAAGTCAATAAAATTGTGGGCAATGAATTTTTGAATGATTAATGCAGTGGTAATTGATGTAGGTTTTACCACATAATATTTAGGAAATTAATTGGCTTGTAGAGGTCATGATTTTGACATAGCATGTTTATCTTCATCATGTAGAATGAAGAAGCCCAACAGACTTTACCTTATGAAAAAAGATTTTTAAGTATACAGTAGTGTGATTTTATAGTAATTTTATAGTCTTATAAAATATATACAAATAAATAGTTAAAGTATAACTGTAGTATAAATTACAAAATAATAAAAAAAATTATACTGATATAGATAGATATAGACATATAGGTTTAAATGCACTTGCAAATTTAAAAAGTTAACAATGTTAACAAGAATAGCATTTAAAAAAAACAATTAAATTAAAAAAAAAAGTTTCTTCACTCGTTAAACCATTCCATATGGTTTGAAGTTCATTCATGCTATGCAAAAAAATGTAATTTGTGACACCTTTAAATTAAAAAAAAAAAAGAAAGAAAATTTTATATATATATATATATATAATGCAATTATATATTCCATGCCACTTATTTATTTACTCACTTATTATTTACCTAATTAGAATTCATTTTAAATCCTATTTTATTCTTATTATTGGTTCTTTTAATCTGCCATGTAATGTGTTATGTAGCAATGGGACATTGTGTGTAAATATGTGTACTGTGTTGTAGGTTTTGATGGAAGCATGTATTTTCCTAGCTGCAAATTCATTTTCCCGTCCTTGGAAATATACTTTGACTTTGACTTAATATAAGTTAATAATAAGTTATGAGAATAGTTAAATTATATGCATTAATCTGGTGTGCATGCTAATTTTACAAAGGCGGTGAAATCATTTGCATTATCCGTTTACCACTAAAAACAGCTAGTTACCAAAACATGTTTCAGTACAAATTAATAAGTATATCACACAAACGCAAACACATGTGAAGGGTACACAGGTATGCGTTATCTATCTTCGTCAGTGTCGCTTTTGTCCGTATTCCTCTATTTTGTTGTTTGTCGTGTTGGTGAGAAAATAAACTAGGCTTCCTGTAGCATTACAAATTTGTGCCCCAGCACCCCAGTGAATGGGTGACTGTTACCAGGAGAACAGTACACATAGAAACAGGACATTCTTCTAATCAGCGTCTTCGGTATTCATTGCTTCAGGGCACTCAGAAATTTTAATTATCTTAGAGTGATTGGACAATTCAGCGAGTTAAGGACACAACTAAAACACCAATGTGGGCAAATGTGTGACATGCTGTACATCATTTAAGAGTTAAATATCTAGATTTAATTTATTTGAATCATATTTGATCCTTGTAATCCAATTTGCGTTTGAATACAATGATTAAGATTTTGACCACAGTAATTGGGATAATGCATTACACAGCTACTCTGATGAAGCTAGTCAGGTTGTGGACAAAACGAATGTAAAAGATTTGAGATCGGACAGTAAGAAATGCCTTTTTTGCTTCCCGTGCCTTTTATTTCAAAGTCCTGGCACAGAATTTTTATGAAGATAAATGGGGATAAAATTATGATGTAGCATGTAAACTGTGATTAGATGTATATGTGACTGAACATGTTTTCCTTTACTAATTCTTTACTTCTGTCTGATAAAGCTCTCTTTAATTATTTTAACTGTGATACATTAATATTCTTATATATATATTTCTTATATGCTGGTCCTATCTGTGAGGTGCTTTAGATTATTATGCCCTGTTCCCTCCAGAAAATGTTATCAGCTGGCTTTCATCATGTTTTAAGTAAATAAGTACAAGTTAATTACGGTAATTAAATGTTGTCAGAAAAATTATTATTTGCCTTTATCATATGATGGAGCAATTCATTGACTATCTTGACCGTCATTACTGCAGAAATAAGGAGATCCTCCACTTTAAAGAAAGGGTAAAATAAAGGTTCAGTAATTTATAGGTCCAGCAATGTCTTCTTCGACAATTTTTTGCCAAAGGAAAAAGCACTACTGTGACTCCTTTCTCTTCTTTCTGCAGTTCATGCTGTGGAAAGTAAGTCAATCTTTTACTTATATAGATTTGTAGTTCCCTAAATATATCCATATTTAAAAGGCTTTGATTTCTCACTGTATTATGTTTTGGTTTCTATTTCAGAACTTTGACTTTAATGACTAATCAGAAAGAAGAAGCACAAACATATTACTTGTAAGTAATATAAAACTTGTAACATGTTTGCCAATTTCTTTCCTCCTCAGTTCACGATTTGCAGAGTTATGGACTGGAAAATGTAAGCCTTGTTCTTATTTTTATTTATTTTACAAAATCAAATTGAATGTATTGTCAATATTTATACAACTGGTGTAAGTTACCTTAATTTCTCAAATATCCATAGATCAACATGACCCATTTGATTAAACATCTCTCATTTGGAAAGGATTATCCTGGAATTGTAAACCCACTAGATGGAACTAATGTTGAAGCAGCACAAGGTATGTTGCTTTTGTTGATAGATTCACGTCAGGTTCCAGATCAAGGTTTTTACCCTTCAGTACAATTCATTAATACAACTACAGAAGGTTGGGCAACAACACTGTTTAAAATAATAATAATATCAAAAATCTCAGCTGAAATGTGTTTTAATCTGGAAAATATCTGACTCAAAATTAATTTCATGGTTTGCAAAAGTACAATCTAAAACATGAAATCTGAATTTCATGCAAGTGTGTACAATTTCAAAGTAGCATACCATATTTAATTCACATTCTTATATGCACTTTAAAAATAACATCTGGGTAGCATTTAGGCAAAAGCAGTTCTATACAAAGCACCCCTCCCTTCCGCTCATAGACACCCAGCACAGAAAAGCAGGTTGTACCATGGCCAAGATGGTCTTTACAGTATGAAAGACTACTGTTCCCTTTTTTATTATAGCTTTTAATAAACCTAATTATTATTATTTTTTAAAATATGATTTATTTGAACAAGAAGGAAGAGTCAAATCTGACTAGCAAATGTTTATCTGTGCAGCATTTTGTGTGAAATTCAGTTTTATATATTATATTGCTTTTCTGCAAGCAATTAAAATTCCATTTCAGGTAGCATGATACAAATTTTAGTACCTTCAAATTTAGTTAAATTTTTAGTTAAATTGCTGAAATGGGCACAATAGTCACAATAATAGAATTTGTCTGCAACATTTGCTGAATAGAAGCTTAACATTTCAGCATCATCTGATAACTTTGTCTCATTTATGTGGTTAACTTTGGATGGAAATGACAGACTCACCTAATTATTTGTATGGGTCCCCCAGGGGCAAACAGGGTGGTATTGTATATGGGTGACCTTGACCTTGTTTCAAGGTCACAACAGTCAACTTAGTAAATTTTTTTTTATTTGGCTTATCAAGGCTTGTTTGTGTGCTTACTTTGAAAGGAAATAGCACAGGATCACCAAATTTGGTAGATGGGCTCCCCTTAGGAAAGTCTCAATGGGTGATTGTATTTGTTTGGTCTAAATTCATGACTGTTATTTCAAGAAATTAATTTTGTGGGTGCAGATGTGTGAAAACATTGCCATTTCCTGTTCTGCAGTCATATTTCTCGGCAAAGTCAGCCAAGCACGATTTCACTTTTAAAAACCAGACTTGGTTTCAGACCCCATTCTGAGGAAGCATGAAAAGATTCTGTCTCTTTTGACCACTTGGGGGTGTGACAATGATTTATAATGTGTTTTGGCCAATAACTGCTGATGTGTTTGCCCTAAATAATTGAATCACGTCTTTTCATGCCATGGGAGATCCCAAGCCAACATATTGCATATTGTCATGTCAACGTAACTAATGAGGCCACCCTACTGAATTTTAAAAATGTCCAATTAACGAGTTCATCCAGATGCTAAATAAAATCAACTGCATATGAGAGCTACTCTTGTGGCAAAAAGTGGCCAGTTCATGACACAAGAGATCCAAATTCATTTTTCAGGTGTTTATTTAGCTTTTAGGAAAAGAAAAGCATACAGTCATTCACACAAAAGAAGTTGTTACTTGGAAGAACCTCGGACCCCCTCTACCAGCTCTGCATTAGCTTGTATAGTGCCCATTCCACTCTGATTGGTCCCTCTGACTCTGTTTCTGAGAAATGACAGAATGACGTCATATGTCTTCTCTGATTGGTACATCAAGATCCCCTTGTTAACTATGGCTTTTTCCGAGAAATGACACATGTCAAGTTGACCTTGAAGGGTCTCGACACCCCTATCGCTTAGGAAGGACATTTTGTTCTTTTTTTCAAGGTCCCTGTACAGAGTGGCATGAAATAAAATAATCTTACACTCACTTCAGTGAATAAACTACTCATACCGTAGATTATTACATAAATCATCCAATATTTAACTAGTACAGTAAATCATATAATTGCTCTGCTATAGGTATAATCATTAACAATTTAAATATTTTTCATTAGACATGACTTCATTGGACAGTTCTCCATTTCAGAATTACAAATGTCTTTAAATAAATTAAATATGATCACTCATTCCAAAGATATTACAATTTCTGGCTTGGCGGTCGGGCGGGCAGGCGGCGTGACAATTTTGTCCCAGCCATTGCTTGTCTCATGTATATGCCAGCTCTCTGAAATTTTGCATAGCCACTCCCTATGACCTAAACCTGTGTGTGAGGTAGCTAATTTTCATATGTGACCTTTTTACCTTGGCACAATGACCTTGAACGTATAAAGTTTATCCTGGTCATTGCTCGGGTCATATGCATGATAGCTTTCTGAAATTTTGCATAGGCACTCCCTATGATCTATACTTGTGTGTGGGATAGCTAATTTGCATATGTGACCTGTGACCTTGAACATAAAGTTTGACCAGGGCAATTTCTCAGCTCATATGCATATCTTTCTGAAGTTTTGCAGAGGCACTCCCTATGACCTAAACCTGTGCATGGGGTAGCTAATTTGCATATGTGACCTTTGACCTTGGCACAGTGGCCTTGAACATATAAAGTTTGTCCTGCACTTCAGGCATCCTGGCTGAGGGGGTTATGACATTCCATAGAATGGGTATTTCAAGTCTTACTTAATAGAATCTACACATTGTAGGAGTGGTCCTACAGTAATTTTCTCTTAATTCACCATTGATTAAATCCACATCTTTTCTGACCTTTTCGGATCAGAGAGGTACATAACTTTATAACTCTCAACCCAATTTATACATATATATATATGTGTGTGTGTGTGTGTGATTCCTAATCATGGCAGATCTGTGCCCCCATTAAAGATAAAGACATATGCACTTATTTACACTATAACACAACTTGCATGTTTTATAATTCTTATTTATTTTATCTTGTATCTTTTTCTGTCCTTATTTTGAATAAGAAAGCAGTTTTCTTATTCGGCTACTTCTTGGTCTTCCGGTAACCTTTTTTTTTTTCCATTTATTTCTTTTCATCTCTTTTCTGACTGCAGTTTTATTTCATTTTTGAACATTTTTCTTCTTATCCCCCATTACTGGTTGAATGTAGTAACCTTGAACCACGCTAATCCTTGATTCACCTGGGCGCCACATACGCGTCGATGGCGGTCTTACGGTCATTCCTTTCTAATGGCATGGTCAAGTTAAAAAAATTGTATTAGAAATAGAAGATGGCTGGTCTGAATTGCATCACTCCTCTTCAAAACCACTACATCGGTGTCTACCAGTAGTGAATACCATCCTACATTTTCTCTAATAAAAGCATAATAGACAGCTATATTACAAAACAGGACACATTCCAAAGTTTTGTATCTTATATCTGTATATCTGAGAGCTTTTTATTGTTTGAAATGACAACATTCTTAACAAACTCATTTTTGTAGCATTGTAAATAAATGAAAGGAAATTAGGGTCAGGTAATGTGAACCACACAATCAGCAGCGAATTCCCATGCCAATGGCCATGAAGGTTCCAAATGTTCCCCCGCTCTGCATCATGGTTTTTCCCACTCCATTCATCAGCTCTCGACCTCTCATACCAATTCTGTATAGAAACAGAAGTATATTAAATTAGTAGGGTACAGAAACAAACTGCATGCTACATACAGTTGGGTCCAAAGGTTTCTGCTATCCCTCTGATGGGGGTGCTTTGTTTTTTTAACCTGATCATGGTTTCCTTTACTTACACTCATGAGACTTTAAATTGCCTAAAGCAGTCCTTCTCAAATAGTGGGGCGCGTGTGACCCTAGGGAACATGCTTTTTTTGCCGTACTAGAATAAAGTGTAATTGCACATCCACTCCAGTAGTTGGCAGTGGTGCTCTCATTGTCAGAGCATGCGCAGGGAGTATTAACTCTATAGTGTAGGTTTTTTTGCACCGAGCAGGTGATATGAAGTGCAGTAAACAAACCCTCAAGAGACAACATAAAATTTAACAGTGATCAAAAGAAAGGCTGAGAGAGACGAAGATACAATAGCAAGTCAGTGTTTTATACATTGTTATATAATGAGGTAATGTTGCTGAACTGAATTTAAATTTGTTATTTATTGGTTTTATTTAATTTTATTTTTCAGTATCAAATGGTGCAGTAAGTTGGTCAAAAATGTTTACAGTTTAAACAAGGATTTATTTTTTTAAATTTAAGGCAAATTGATGCACTTAAAATCTTTTCTGTTACAGACTAAAAGACAATATTAATAAAGTTATTCTTTGTAAGTTGAACTATATTTCTTTCTTTTTTCTTTTCTTTAATGTTAATAAGGATACAGTGTTATGCAGAGGTGTACTTATAACAAGTTTATAGAAAAATGATATTTGTAGTCACGGCAGACAGTGGGGGGCGCAAACTGTTTTCTTCTTGCGGGGGGGGGAGGACAGAAAATAATTGAGAAGCATTGGCCTAAAGCAAATTAATTCCAGATATTTTGTTTATTTAATATTGAACCAAAATTCAATATTTTCCGTGTGGTTGCAGCAAGTCAAAGACACTGGACTTAACTATCCAGGTGTCCTCCACTATGATGGCATTACTACATCGGGGTGTCAGTCATAAGGAGGGCTAGGTGCTATGGCTGAGAAATTTGACAGTATAAATTTTCAGTTAATTGTTAAAGTATTACCAGAGGATAAGGGATGAATTTAAACACCTTAGATTTATCACCAACTTGCAGTGTTTCTCACGCAGATAATATCTTTAGTTGTGCAAATCAAACTTTAATGCATGCTACTGCCAACATTACCATGAACATTTGGAGACCATGAGCACAGGCAATGCTTTCAACTTGTTAACACTTTTTTCTAGACTATGTGACTGATTTTTAAAACTATATTAATGATTTTAGTACATCTGGTTGGTCTGTTTTGAGCAATTCTTTACCTCCTTTGTAAGTCATTGAACTTTACCCGTTAAATAACTGGCTTTGCCACTCATCACATGCTTACATCCATGGATATGATAGGGAGTTATGATGCACGGGGCGAGGATGCTTGGTCTGTGTTCATGTACCCTGAACTTCATCTTTTTCATTATACGCACTACTACAACTCACTGCTAATATGGAGAACCAGTAGGGCATAATGTGGCCCCTCACCTAAAATGAACATACTACTACTAAAGTGCTCATATTAGTTACTAGAGTAGCAATGCAAACTTTATATGAACAAAATGGAAATCTCACCGTAGGCAGGAGAACGTTCCAAACATAGCACCAGCGGCCATTCCAACTGCAAACCCCATCATGAAGCCCATCCTGACTCTGTCAAAACAGCTGGGCTGTGCCTGCCCATATGGTCCTACAGCTACCGGCATCAGGATGCTGGGCAGGGCTAATGAAAACGCATACCGTTATCTCATATTTTTCTATTGAGTTTACATATCTACATAATTTACTGTGTATAAATAAAAAAAATAAATGAAATAAATAAAAAAAGGAAAAAAGTTATACAAATAAATGATTTAGTACATATTACACAGAAAGGTAAGTAAAACGCACTCCACCAAGGTGTCTTTTTAGTCATTTAAAGTTGTATTATACATAAGTAAAACAAACTAAAATTAGATTACGCATTGTATTTCCATTATAAATCCAAACAATAACACCATCTGCTCAAGTAACCATGACGAATTGTATCCCTATCCATACCTTTATATGGTATAGAGCAACTGTGTGCACATTTCCTCTGGGATCAATAAAAGTATTCTGATCAGCATTATCCACTCACATACACTATTTTATATATATATATATATATATATATATATATATATATATATATATATATATATATACACACACACACACACCCAGTGACCCAATCTGGCAAAATGAGTTACAGTGACCAAAAATTCAAAACTGAGTTAGCCATACCATTTAAAACAGGAGACTAAGCTTTAAAATGGTATGGCTAACTCAATTTTGACTCATTTTGCCAGACTGGGTCACACACACACACACACACACAGTACAGACCAAAAATTTGTACACACCTACTCATTCAATGAGTTTTCTTTCTTTTCATGACTATGAAAATTGTAGATTCACACTGAAGGCATCAAAACTATGAATTAAC
>JAOUQZ010000004.1:26445614-26456990 GCA_028564935.1 Neosilurus hyrtlii
CTATGTAAAGCTGCTTTGTGACAATGTCAATTGTAAAAAGCGCCATACAAATAAAAGTGACTTGACTTGACTTGACATGTATTAAGGCCAGACTGATCAATAGGGAAACATCCTTCAAACAAACGTTAACTCTGAAACAGCTGTTCTACAGAACAACAGAAAAATCTCTGTGAAGATGCGAAACTTTATCTAAATAAGATTAATGTTTTGAAGTTCATTCAGTGTTTGTTTATTCTGGAGAGAAACTTAAAAGTGTTCCATCTTTTTAAACTCAATGTTTTAGGATATACTATGAAAAAACTATTTTTTTATGGATTATTTTATAATATTTTTAAAGCATGTTGATCACGACCTCCTCCAAGTGTACGTGACAAACCATGAGTTTTTGTCTGCCATTTTGAATCCACTTGGGGAATATCTATTAACCCAAGATTGTGATCACACTGCACAGATCCCATGTAGTAGACACTAATACTGGTTATCAGAAATCAGAGATTTTACTGGATCAGTGCCAAAAAGTTTTAAACATTAAACTATTTTTTTGTACAGTCTTATTACCCTTATATGATTAAAGTTCTATTCTAATTAGCACCCAAGGAGGCGGATGATGAATGCATGTTAAAATTCTCACCCAATCTACAACCCTCTGGGATATTTATTATTGAACTAAACCATGACGCTATATTTACATTTATTTAACTGAACTAATTTATACACCCCTCTGAACTGAGAACATCCTACTCACACTAGGAAGTGTGAAGAACAAATGTTTATACTGAAAATGTTTGAATGTGGAAAAAGTAGTTCTGACCTGGTTGTTCCTTTTCCACGTCTCCTCCTCAAATGGCTCAGTCTGAAGCCGACCTGTAAACGGCGTGTTAGAAAGTTCACCACATGGGCCCATTTAAAAGAGTTTTAGTATATGGATTACTCACCTTTGCTAAGCACGGCTCCATTTTCTTTGTAGTCTTGTATCTCAGCATCTTTCTTGACAAGGAGCGCAGTTAGATCTCCAACATTACTGTGCAACATGCGAGTCATTGACAATAACGGACACACTAGTTCTCTAGACACCTTTCACAGAAGACAAAAAAGATCACATATATACATTATACTTTTATTCAGTGTTCATCAATGCTTACGCAATCTCAAATTAAAACAGATACAATATTAATCATACCACTGCTACTGAGGCAGGGGTGCAGTAGAATTCCCAATAGAAGGGTACGTTTCCCAGTTCACTCTTGAGTCTGATGGTCAGCTGGCTTTCCTGCTGTTCGAGAACAAAATCTACAGCTGCGTTCTGTTCATATGTCTGTCTGGAGAGACACGGCAAAGCCACTGAGCGCAGGTGAGAAAAAAACGTCTGCACTGGAGCCCTAAGCCGCTTATTTAGAACCTGAGAGAGAGAGTGACACAAAAGACTGAACAATTTCTGTTGGCTATAGTGGTTTGCAAAAGTATTCATACTCCTTGAACTTTTCCACATTTTGCCACTTTAAAATAACCACAAACGTAACTGTATTTTATTGGGATTTCATGTGATAAACCAACACAAAGTGGTGCATAATTGTGAAGTGGAAGGAAAATATACATGGTTTTAAAATGTTTTACAAATAAAAATCTGAAAAGTGTGGCGTGCATTTGTATTCAGCCCCCTTCACTCTGATACCCCTAAATAAAATCCTGTGCAACCAACTGGCCTCAGAAGTATAATACAGAAGTACAAAATAGTTCACGCTTAGTCAGAAAGGCTGAAGAACATGTGTGAACAGCAATTTTCAAGTCTTGCCACAGATTCTCAATTGGATTTAGGTTTGCTCTCTGACTGAGCCATTCTAACACATGAATATGATTAAATCTAAACCATTTCATTACAGCATACCTGCTGCTAGGTGACCCTCTAGTCTCAAGTTTTTTGCAGACTCTAAGAGGTTATCGAAGATTGCCCTGAATTTTGCCATCTTCCCATCAGCTATGACCACCTTTCCCTGTTGAAGAAAAGCGTCCCCACAACATGATGCTTCCACCACCATGTTTCACGGTGGGGATGGTGTGTTCAGGATGATGTGCAATATTATTTTTTCATCACACATAGCTTTCTGCGTTTAGGCCAGATGTTGGGTTTTTTGTTACTTTTGCTATACTGTATTAATCCCGCAAGGGAAATTATTGCCTCTGCATTTAACCCATCCAAAGTGACCACACACAAAAACAGTGAGCACATACACACATGGAGCAGTGAGCTGCCACAAACATTCGGGCGCCAGGAAAGCAGTTGGGGGTTAGGTGCCTTGCTCAAGGGCACTTCAGCCATGAATGTTGAGGAAGGGAAGGTGCAGCTCACTCACCCACCATGAAGCATTTTTCCTGCTGGTTCGGGAATTGAGCCAGTGACCTTCTTGTCCCAAAGCTGTTTCTCTAACCATTAGGCTACAGCTGCCCCAAAATTTTAGTCTCATCTGACCAGAGTGCCTTCTTCCAACTGCAAACGAGACTTCATATGGCCTTCTTTCACCAATGTTTTTCTTCTTGCTACTCTTCCATAAAGACCAGATTTGTGAAGTGCATGACTAATATTTTGCCCTGTGGACAGATTTTCCCCGCTGAGCTGTAGATCTCTGCAGTACCTCCAGAGTTACTATGGACCACTTGGCTGCTTCTCTGATCAATGCTCTCCTTGCCCATCCTGTCAGTTTAGGTGGACGGCCATAGCGTGGTAGGTTTGCAGTTGTGCGATACTCTTTGCATTTTCGGATGATGGATTGAACAGTGCTCCGTGAGATGCACAAAGCTTGTTTTTTTTCTTTTTTTTTTTTTTTTATAACCTAACCCTACTTTACACTTCTGCACAACTTTATCCCTGACCTGTCTGGTGTGTTCCTTGGCTTTCATGATGCTGTTTGTTTACTTGTGTTCTCTTACAAACCTCTTAGGCCTTCACAGAGCAGCTGTAATTATACTATGAACAGATTACACACAAGTAAAGAAAAAATATTTACTAATTAGGTGACTTCTGAAGGCAGTTTTTGCACTAGATTTTATTTAGGGGTATCAGCATAAAAGGGGCTCCATATAAATTTATGACACACTTTTCAGATATTTATTTGTAAAAAAATTTGGAAAACCATGTACATTTTCCTTCCACTTCACAATTATGCACCACATTGTGTTGGTCTATCACAAACTCCCCATAAAACACATTTACTTTTGTGGTTGTATCATGATAAAATGTGGAAAAGTTTTGCAAGCCATTGTATAGTACTGTCTACACCAACTGTCTAAATAAGAAAAATCCTTGCCTGTGCACGTCTCTCAATGCTGGTTTTGCTCATCTTTTCCTCCCAAACACTGTTCAGATCACTTAGCAGTAAATGATACTCTGCATCACCAAACCAGGCTTTGACCAGCAACTTGGAACCCCCAATGTTCACAGGTACCCATGGTGAAGCTGAGAATGTTCCCTCAGTGTAGGCTGTACTCTCCATACAAACACAATACACAACCACCCACCTAGAAAAAATACAACAAAAGACAATACACCTTAAATTACTTTAAGATTTCACAGCATTTAGGTACATTGCTTTGGTGACTACATTCATTGCATCTTGAATATTTAAATACTTAAAGGACATGTCTTAAGCTTTTTATTTTACGATATAATCATTCCTATTGCATTTTGTTGTAAGTCATAAATATTATACAAATACATGTGATAATTTGATTATGGAAATGACAAGGTTATAAATTTTTGATAATATTGGCCTGTGTTTCATATAGGATATCTCAGCCATGAAGCAGATGGAAGAGGCTTCAGAGTCAGAGTCATGTGATGGAGTTACAACCCATGAGATGAAACCTAGTTTAGACACGGTCACTGTTTGTCCAACATGCAGTGCATGTACTACAGCTCCAACTCCACAAGTTTACACTGCACCTACTTTCACCACTAGAAGTGTACAGGTCCAGCAGAAAAAAGAAAAAAATCTGAGCACCAAAGCAAGAGTAAACTATATTAATAAGATTTCCAATAAATATTATCATCAAATAAACTTATTTGGAATTTAAGTAAAATAATATTTTGCTAAAATCATGACTAGCCCAACTTACAGTAAGTGCACAATATCATAACACACTTCAATATCATATAATGAATTTTTTATTGATGGCAGTATCACTTAAACACTTTAAATACTTCTTTAAAGGAAAACTGTAAATCACAGATGCATTATCAATACAATACTAGTTATACAACATAGCCACAGATGTAAATGTATTACGGATTTTCTCCAACACACAAGTAGGGGCCCTGACACGGTTGTACCTTCCCAGCCAACCCCAGCACCAGCGAAAGAACTGTCTGTAGGCTGTAGCTGTGTATCGATATCGTCTGAAAAGAAAACAATAAATACGTGTGTATATATAATATATTTGTATGATTGAATTTCAATATTATGTATATATACACATACATATTACATATAGTATTGTTTTTTAAGTTCTTACAGTACTACAAATCTGTACAAATCTACAAAGCTATAGTTCAACAAAAGTGACCAGCAGTTATTCTGCTCCATGTGTAATTACAGATGGTAAAATTATGTTAGACAACAATATTACTCATTTTATTTTGTCAATAATAAAATTGCAAACTTACTTCTCCTGTGTCCTCAATGCATTTGCATACAGGTTGAAATCCTGGATGCAGGGTGATGCACTGGATGTCCTCCCCACTCTCCTCCCTCCACAATGCCAGCCTCTGTACCACCTGTGGATACTCCTGGCAGCAGATGCAAGCATGCCAGTCCTCCTTTGGCACACAATTGCCATCACACTCACACCTGCCAAAAGATTATTTTATTTGGTGATTAAGTTTGTAATACTACTGCAAGTCCTAGACAAGTGCTACAGTATGAATATATTATATATCTACATCATACATTAAAAGACTTGTTTAAATGTACTACATTCATCGGTCTATAAATCAGGCCAGGTTCCCAAATATATAGGCCTATATACACAAATTAACTGCAGACCTAAGCGATTGATAATCTTAGGCCTGCATAGCTCAGCTTAATCGGCCCTCATACTAGTAGTAGACATATATGTGTGTGTGTGTGTGCGTGCGTGTACACATTACATGCACTAATACTATTACTAGTACAGTACGTATGTAGCCTCTTGTTTTGTCATGTTTGTAGGACTAATTAATAAATAACGCTAACGTTAGATGCTTGTGATTAATTCCGGACAGAACATAGAAATAAAACTTACCAGTCAATGTTGTTGGCACGATTTTCATGGCCATCATTTGCATCCATGAGCTCGACCGGGAGTTCTGTGTTGTTAATAACTGCACCCTGTGGAGGGGCTACCGGTTCAAACCGATAAGGCTCTATAACCGAAGCCTGTAAATTGTTTAATCTCCCAGCGACACTTTCATCACTGTCTGATGTAAGTAAGTTGGGGGCTGAATAATTGTTTAAGTCCTCACTCCGATCGCTAAAAGATTCATCCGAATGGAATAGAGAACACTCCCTATCGCTGGCCGCCATTTTACTGTAGCGAAGCTAGTCTGTTGTTTTCTGGAATCTACGTCACATCGTCATGTGACCATCTTCGGTTCCGATGCGAGCGTACTCGGGAATGTTTGGAAAACACTGAAGTTTCTCAGCTGGCTTTAAAGACCCCAGTGTGTATTGGTCAAAACAAACAGTGGATGTATTTACATACGCCAACCAAACAATTTACACAATTTTGCATCGTTAATTAAGACACGTCCTTTAAAAAAATTGGTAGCAGGTTAAAACTGAGTTGTTATGTAGACTGAGTATGTAAGTACTGTTCAGACATAACACCCATCTCAGAACATCAAATCATAAACTGGAGAATGCCGAGTTAAATGTCTGAATGAGGCCAATACATATGAACCAATGACTGGACATCGTAATGTAAATGGAAACGTACCCTCCTGTATAGCAGAACTGTTATCATGGCTGAAATCATTATGACAACAGATTTTGTGGTAATCTATGATTACTGAATGACACCCTGGTTTTAATGTCCACGAAAAGACACGCTAACTCTTAAATACACTGCACTCATAGTTTCTGCACAATTAATGATTAGATTTATAGCAAAACTAAACAAAGCAGGTCACAAATTAATGAAACTAAATTATTATTTTTAAATTCAAATGCATATTTACATTCTAAAATATTGCCAAAATTACATATTAGAAATTGGTTTTATATATATATATATGAATATATGATGTTCCCTCCATGATTACTGGAATAACTTAAATTTTAAATTAAACTTTAAGAAAAAGGAATAACTTAAAAAAAAATGAATAAATATTGTTTATATTGTAAAATAGTAGCTTCACACATCCTGCTCACTCGATTGTGTATGAATTCATGATTAACTTTCTGATTAACTGGGGTGAAATTATAAGGTGTATCAAAAGAATAAATTTCCTTATGAATCCATTAATGTGGGAAAGAAAAGATGGAGAAAAACAATTAGGAGACAGAAGTATGTTGATTTTTATAAATCAGAAAATGGTTATAAAAATAACTACTTATCTAAAAAATATCCATTTCTACTGTTAGGGAAATAATTAGTGGGCATCAACTAGAATTGTTACAAACTTGCCTGGTTTTCCAAATTTATTTTGCTCTGATCTCTTATTTGCTTTTGATCTTACCACCGACCAGGGAGGGGTGTAAGCATGCACACGCCCCCTCCGTGACATGCAATGCTGCCACCCGCCTCTTTTTGAACTGCTGCGCATGCGTATTTGGGGGCGGCCTAACGCACTCGGAGGGAAAGTGCTATACGCCCCCTCGTACGAATCAGCTCACAGATGCCCATGATTGGCTGGTGATCGCTGTGAGTGACATTGAAGTGAGCATATGCCATCCCTCCCTCCCTCCCTCCCGTGAGAGCTCGACCAATTAGCTCCCATGGTCTCCCAGTCACGGATGGCTGTGGCATCAATCTGGATTTAAACTTGCGATCTCTGGGTTGATAGTCGTGCATCTTGTCGATGTGCCACTCAGGAGCCTTGATATTTTTTTATTGTGAAATAGTAAGTGTGTGATAAAACCCAAGTGGGTTTTATTCAACAATTTTTAAGTGGGTCCAATAATCATGGAGGGCACTGTATAGAAATACAGAAGCATTTTTCTTCCAAATACAGTGCAAACCACATAAGTATTGTATTGTTGGTGTTGTATTAAAAAAAACAGATAATAATAATAATAATAATAATATCTAGAGAAATTCCTGAAGATATTTTGAGATGTGGCTGCAGCTGCTGCTGGAAAATACGTGAAAACTGGTGTGCTGAAATGTAGAACCTAGAAAACTTCCTCACAGTTTACACAGGTTGCTAAGTAATGTGGTAAAAACAGGTGGTGATACATTAAAGAATCAAAGCATATTTGCTTTAACTGTAACCATAATTGTGGGGTTTAAGCCAAGCTCTATACCAGGGCTATTCAATTAATTTGGAATGAGGGCCGGGTCATGAAAACAATCCCAGATGAGGGGAGGAGAGCGGATACCTTGAAAGCTTATTGGTCCACTATAGCATGAATTAGAATATTTTAGTTCAGAGTGTTAAAACTAATTCGAATAAAATATTAATACAATAAAAACAAAGGTGTTGTCAAGATACTGGGCAGTGGGTGGAAAAATCTTATTTCTCTTGAAACAATAGAAATGAATTTATGGCGTTTTGGAAAAGGCCTCTTCATATGTTGTATTTTGTAAATGCATAATAACATTCGTACATTGTATTATATCAAGACATATACAGTAGCTCCAAAGCATTTCTACATTCAAATAATAAAAAATACATCACGCTGAGTAATCAATCCAAGTGAGCCGTATCACAGACATTTAGAATTCTAACTATCCATCCACTTCACACAACTGTCCCAACAAAAACATCAGGAGTGTAGTATGGTATTAATAGTAATAATATTAATTAATAGTATTATTTAGAATAGTGAATAATAATCAGGGAAGAGAACAGGCTTAGAAGAAAAAGGAGTAAAATGGGCAGCAGTCAAGGGAGCTGCCCCCCCCCCCCCCTTCACGTGTATCTCAAATAATACAAAAATAGATTTTACAATACGCATACTTACACAAAATAACTTAAGCTATTTTAAGAAAACTACTTCTAGTAAAATAAAATGTCTGAGACCAAAACAATAATAATTTGAAGTCCAAATTACAGTATTTTAGTTATTTTCCTGTACTGAAATTAACATATGTATTAATACCGTGTTTCCCCGATAATAAGACCTACCCTTGATTCTGCAGAACGGTCCAAAATAAGCCCTACCCCGAAAATAAGACCTAGCTATATCCATATTTTGTTCGCACCCTCCGCTCATTTCCTGTGAATGCACGCGCGCCAGCATCATTTACAGCAGCGCCGCGGAGGAGAGACAGAAAAGGAGGAAGTTAAGAGAGAAAAAAAAAACCCCCAGTAAGTAAAGTATTATAAAGCAGGACTGAGGGGTATAATGGGGTTAAAGCAGGACTGGAAGAGTATAACAGTCATCATTTTACTGGTATTATTCTGTCTGTTTTGACCCCAGACATGAGAGCAGAAAGGAAGAGCTACACCGCTGAGTACAAGAAAGCAGCTGTGGAGGAATCACTTACCTGTTTATTGAAATTGCTGTTAATGTTAATGTTACTTGTTGCTATTACATACACCCTGAGTAGGCTGCCTCGTAACGCCAGTGATGCATTCTATCACTGCGGTGTCATCCACAAACTTCAGGATGATGTTGTCCTTGTGAGAGGCGGTGCAGTCATGGATGAACGGGATGTAGAAAATGCCCGTGTTTATAGCCATGCTGACTGAAGTCCTATTACCGATCCTGACAGACTGGGGCCTGCCCATCAGAAAGTCCAGGAGTCAGTCACAGATGGTGGGGTTTAGCCCAAGTGTAGACAGTTTGTGAGTGAGATTTTGGGGATGACTGTGTTGAAGGCAGAGCTGTAGTCGAGCATCCTGATGTAGGAGTCTTTGTTTTCCAGGTGGGCGAGAGAATAACAGAGTGCAGCAGCGATAGAGCCAGAAGAAGACCTGTTAGGCTGATAGGAATACTGCAGGGGGTCCAGGGGGTCTGGTATGCTGCTCTGAATGTGGGCCAGCACCACACTCCAAAACACGTCATAATGATTGGAGTGAGGGCTACTGACTTGTTATTGTTCAGGCAGGTGGGTGGGCTTTTCTTGGGAGGGGGGACGATGGTTGTGGTTTTGAAGCAGGAGGGAACTTTGCTCTGAATGAAGGAGAGGTTAAAGATGGAGGAGAGATCATCAGCCAATTCGTTAGCACATGCTCTCAGAGCCCATCCAGGGATGTTGTCTGGTCCTGCTGCCTTCGGGAGTTGATCCTCCTCAATATTTTGTGTACTTGGCCTGATGAGACTGTTGTGGGAGGGGAGGGTGGTTGGGTGGTCACAGTGTGTATGCGTATCTTCTCTGTGCTGTAGTTAGAGGTCTGAAATATGACCTCCTAGCCAAAAACCATTGTGATTTTTGGATTCAGCTCCTTCGAATTAAACGAAAACAGACTGCACAAACAACTGCAGGCCCTTCCACATCCGCCCAGGGCAAGCAGAGGAGTAGAAGTCAAGTCTCTTGGCTGCTGTGCTGGCTTTCTCAGGGTGTATTCTGCAGCTTTGTACTCCGTCTCATTGCCTGATCTAAATGCAATGGAGCGGTCATGCAGCATGTGGCGTACTTGACCGTTTATCCAGGGCTTCTGGTTGGGGAAGTTCCTGACTTGTGAGGTGGACACGATGGTATCAATACAAGTACTGATGTACCTAGTCACATACCCAGCATAGTCCTGCATAGTCCAGCAATGTCCAGCATAGTCCTACATAGTCCTGCATATTCCTGCACAGTCCAGCATAGTCCTGCACAGTCCAGCAATGTCCAGCATAGTCCTGCACAGTCCAGCATAGTCCTGCATAGTCCTGCACAGTCCAGCATAGTCCTGCCCAGTCCAGCATAGTCCTGCACAGTCCAGCATAGTCCTGCACAGTCCAGCATAGTCCTGCACAGTCCAGCATAGTCCTGCATAGTCCAGCATAGTCCTGCACAGTCCAGCATAGTCCTGCATAGTCCAGCATAGTCCTGCATAGTCCTGTATAGTCCTGCATAGTCCTGCATAGTCCTGCACAGTCCAGCATGCTGAGTCCCCCGGTGTGGATGCAGCTTTAAACACATCTCAGCCTCTGGTATCCAGCATTTAACTTGAATGGTGACAGGGTTTGTTTGTGTCAGTCTTTGTCTGTAGGCAGGGTACAGGAACAGAGAGATATGGTCAGTCTCTGAACTGGGGCGGGGTGCAGCCCTGGATGGGCCAGGTGGTACTGTCCACATGCTGATAATATTTAGGAAAACAGTCCGTAGATTGCACCGGTTAAAGTCACCGGCGGTGATAAAAAACCAGCAACGTTATTATTAATATGATATATCAGAAGGTGCTTATTCTCAGTGATAGCATTAATGAAAATCAATAAAACAAGCTGTTTTTTCGGAGAAGTTTAGAGCGCATGCGCAGATCACTCAGCGCGCATGCGCAGATCACTCAGAGCGCATGCGCAGATCACTCAGAGCGCATGCGCAGATCACTCGGCTATCACTTCGCAGACAAAAGTAGCCTGTCTCAGTTATATCAGTAAACATAAACATCTGAGAAGATTAACAAAAATATCTGGACAAACGATTTTGCCAAAATGCTAAGAGGTGGGAATGTCGTATTAATGAACAAAGAAAATTCTCCTAATAAGTACCTACCGTCTATTGATCTTCTTCTTTTGCTTGTTGTTCTTCTTCTTCTCCTAGCGGTTTGTCGGTAGTTGGTGACGACGTGGTGCATTAGCGCCCTCAGCTGGTATGGAATGTGTATCAGAAGCCCTGAGCTCTAGAGTCCAGTAACCAACTAAAGTGGCATTACAGTTATTCTATTTGAGTAAATTCCCTCTGTGATGTCCCTCCGGTGTTTCAGTTTAACTGTTTGGTTTTTCCATGTCAACTGGTGACATTGCAGATGTTTACTTTCCGCCATTTCTTCCGACAGGGAGCAGTGGTGGCCCAGTGGTAGGGCGCTGAATTACTGATCCCAAGGTTGGGGGTTCATGCCCCCCACCCTGTACAAAGACTTGCGTGGAATTCTTACTGTAATATGGCGTACGCTTAAATCCAGAAAACGCCGTACACACAAAAAAATCCAGATGTATGAATCTGCGAACGCATAAATCCAGGCACATTTCCTTTGAACATCCGAATCAACGTGGAATTGAGCGCACATGTAGGAGTACCCGACCCCTCCCT
>JAOUQZ010000004.1:26482916-26501651 GCA_028564935.1 Neosilurus hyrtlii
ATGTTCAGTGATTGGGGGTTGGGAATGAAGATGTTCAGTGATTGGGGCTTGGGAATGAAGATGTTCAGTGATTGGGGGTTGGGAATGAAGATGTTCAGTGATTGGGGCTTGGGAATGAAGATGTTCAGTGATTGGGGCTTGGGAATGAAGACTTTAGTGATTGGTGGTTGGTATCCAGGGCAGTGTGTGAATTGTAGGCATGTGTCTAGGGAATACGTAATGAAATGAAAGTACCAGGATGAGTGTATCATAATTGATATATTTGCTGAGGAATAAAAAGGTTTGTAGGTTTTATCAGTCTCTGGATAACAGTAGTAATATTAGCATTATTCTTGGGTTTACATGCCTGTGTGGACAGTGAATACAATATTATTGATGTTTAATTACAACTGGTGCACAACCAACTTTTTAGTTCTTATTTTCAACATTATAACATCACTCCATCACTTAGGAACAGTTATTCAATAATGATTTACATTTTTTTAATGTACAAATCACTGAATAGAAATTTCGCTGCTATTTTTACTATGTCCTCTCTTTTTCCATAGACATTGTCCTGTGCCACCAGAAAGACATTGAGAAGTTGGACAGCTTTCGGGAGCAGATGGGTGAGGACTGGCTACGCTACAAGCATCATCTTCATGACACACCATCTGGGCCCAGGGCGGACAGAGTAGAGGCACAGGTGATTGCTGAAAACCACTGTACCCCTTCACCTCCTCCAATCAACACGGATTGCACCATGCCGGGATCAGACTCTTCCCCTGTCCTACCGCTCACCCCGGAGTCTAAAACAGAAGAGATAGAAATCGGTATTCAGCCTGAGACTGGATCTACCCTGCAGTGGACAGGCCACAGCTTTGTAGATGTAGAGTCTACACTAGAGGCAAGTCAACGAGCGCCACAACCTCCAGAGAAGCCTGACACATGTTCAGCAGAGAAGAGAGAAGAAGAGGAAGATCTTGGAGGTCTGTGTGATAATTAATTGTCATAATTAATTATTGAATATATTGAAATTTTAAGGAAAATATTTTGACACCGTGTGAATAATAAGTTATTTTTTATACACACGAGGCTAAAAAACAGTTGACCTGCCTAAACATGTTTAAAAATCTTGCTAACAGAATGTTTTTTGCTCACACAATCATCATCAGTCCTAAAGGGAATCAGGATCACTGGCGTAATAGGCCATGAAGGCCCATGGTTCATCTCCTGGGCTGGGCTTGGGGATTTCTGTTTAGAGTTGGCATGTTCTCATTCTTGCATGGGTTTTCTATGAGTACTCCAGTTTCCTCACACAGTCCAAAGAAATGCATAATACGCTAATTGGCTGTTCCAAATTGTCCCTAGGTATGAGTGTGAGTGTGTGAATGGTTGTATGTGTGCTGGCCCTGCGATGGTCTGGTGAGCTATTTAGGGTGTACCCTGCCATGTGACAGCTGAGCTAGGCTCCAGCCTCCCCATGACCCTAATTGGATGAAGCAGTTTGGCAATTGAGTGAGTGAGTGATTGATGGCTTGATTGATGGATTGATTAATGGATTGAGTAATTCTCATTCATGTTTGTTAGGTTTTTTGGGAGACAGTGCTGAACTGGTTTTCCTGTATTGGTTTCCACAGTGGACCTGTGTAGGCCTATGCTGGTTAGGGTGCTCTCTGAGATTGAGGATTTCAACAGGAGGAAGGAGTCAGAGATGTTGTTCCTGAGAGTGCATCAGGCCTATATTTTGGAGGTGGACATGCACCAGGGCTGTATTAGAAGCCGATTTGAGCTGGAGAGCCTGCGGCAGGTCACTACCTCTCAAGTCACTTGGACAGAGAAGGTCAGTTATGCTTTATCTTCATTTATTTTAACAATACTGCTAAGGAGTATCTACTGCACAGTAACTGCTAGGAATGTGAATCAAACAACAACTCACAATTCGATTCGATTCCGATTTTTGGGGTGACGAATCGATTCTTGAGTCAAACCGATGTTTGATTCATAACCATTACAAACAAAGGGAGCCAATTTCACAAGTAACTACATTATATTACTACACAACTGGTTTTGTAGATGTACTGATCCGCTTTGCTCATTCAGAGTTGGTTGGGAGTTTAGTGAAGTTGCTGCTCCGTTAGTGAAGCTGCTCAGGGATCTAGCCAAATATTATTTGCTATTTTAACATAATAAACAGCATGCCAGTTAGTTGTTGTGCCCCAGGATGTGCAGAGTGTTTGGTATGGGTCAGGAATATGACTGACCCATTTCTGAAGGAAAGCAACTGAAAAAATTAAACTGGCAAAAGACGACCAGCCCTGACCAGCCCTGATTGAACCTTAAATTTCACTACTTGCCAACTCTCAAGCTTTCCAGAGGATTATTTAAAACAGCTACCGTGTCCATACCAAAACCTGGACCACTGGTAGTTTTTCCCAGAGTTTAAAGTTTACTAGTGATTCATACATCCTATAAGGGGAGTGCACTCTTTTTATGTATACTTTCCATTTTAAATGCTTAAGTGATAGTGATCCAGTAACAGCAGTCTGCATACACCGTTACCATTTAAAATAATTAAACTCAATTAAATTTTATGTACTACATGTGCTATGAGAGCTTTATATACCAGAGTTTTTTGTCTGGTGAGGTTTGATTAATGTTCATCACAGTCTGATAATTCTTGTGAAAAATATAAAACCTCCTGAACGCTTCCAGAGTGATAATATTTATATCCATGCAAGGATTTGTAGCTTTCACGGATTTGTGTGTACAGTCTAGGGTAAATAGGGTACATGTAAATGTCCAAAAAGTTCACATTCAGCCATGTAGCCTACTAGGAAGCTATCGATATCTGTCCAACACAAGTTAATTATTTTGTTTTGAGTTCACTGTCGTTTTTTCACAAGACTCTGCCATTATATTCCATTGGGTTTTTTCCTTTCTTTTGCCTACTTGGCAACTGCACATGTACATCAGTACAACAACATGAAATGACTCTATACAACAGCCAGTGTTAACAACAGGAAACAATAAACCTCAAATACACCTAAACAAACAACTTTTCCGCCTTATTTATACCAATAAAATGCCTTTCACACATACCGTATATCTCAGGAAATGCTGTGCTCATGATGGCAAAAGTGTTATGATTTCCAAGAGTCTCTATCAGGTTGCCATGATTGACAACCCACTACAACCTGTTTTTACTGTACAATATGAGCACTGTCAGTCATGGCAAACATATCGAAACACACCTGAAAACGTGTGGAACAAAGAAATAACATAGTTTATGTGGACCTCCAAAAAAGTACATAGAGCATGAAAAAAAGATCAAAAGTTAAGGAGCAGCCCAGTAGAGTCATCATCGGCTTCTCCTCCTCCTTCACCAAGCCAGCAAAGTTGCCGCACCTGCACCAAACTTAACTTCTTCTCATCCTTCTAAACTTTGTTTCATATGGTTACACACTGCACATTTGCAGCTCTTCAGACTGTTGCCAGAAAAATCGTCCCATTTAAAATGAATATTAATGATCTAATCATAACAAGTGGAAAATGAAAATTTTGTTCAAGTAAAGCTAAAGTATTATTTCATTTTTATTTAAAAGGTATTCTAATGTTGCAACAGATTTTTAAAATACTGCTACTACTACCATCACTTCTACTACTACTATTAATAATAATAATAATAATAATAATAATAATAATAATATTGGTGCCCCAGTGGTTAAGGCTCTGGGTTACTGATCAGATGGTTAGGCGTTCAAACCCCAGTAACACCAAGTTGCCCCTGTTGGGACATTGAGCATGGCCCTTAACCCTTAACTTAACCTTAACTCAGTTATATATGAGACGCTCTGAATAAGGTCATCTGCCAAATGTTGTAAATGTAAACATCACGTCATCACCTCTGCTGTGCCTTTAATGTTCCCATTTACAGGGTTTCTGAACTTGGCTTTACTTTTCACCACTTCTGCACCTGTACTCACAACTCCATTGTTCTGCCTTCGCTTACGTTCTTGCTTAATCATGGTTACATTGGTTGTCCTAGCTTACTGTTATTTCCTTAAACGAGCCTTATCCAGATATCCCTGTCCATCCACAGTCTGTTATCTGTCTGTCTGTTTGCCCTTTCATAATTAGGTTAGCCACAAGCACCCCAGCTTCTTGAAGCTGGACTGGTGCTTCTGGGATTTATCAACTCTTGTTTTCTTGTCACCTCCAAGGACATTATCTGCAAATCTGCCTGCCCTATATTGTTTGTTTTGTATTTTTAGACTGAACTGAAATTCTTGAACCCTTTTTTATTTATTCAGTATTTTTCTCATTCTATAATAAACTCTATTCTTATTGACAGCTGCATCTCCATCTTCTCCTAACATTCAACACTATGGCAAATAACAATTTACATTTATAATATGGTAGCTCTGTATTCTCAAAAGGTAAATAAATAGATACAAAAAATATTTTGTCGAATAATACAGGAAGTTGAGCTGTCCAGGGTGTACCTCGCCCTCGCCCAGAGTCGGCTGAGATGGGCGCCAGCCTCCCCGCGACCCTAATTAGGAATAAGCGGTTCAGAAAATGAATGAACACAGGAAGTTGTACCATCTGAATAAATGTGGTATGTTCCCATAATGGACATTATCTTAAGGTTGGACATTTATTTTAAAACCTATTTTAAAAACTGACTTAGACAAGAGTTTACAAATTTTTCCATTCATGCAGAATTATAGACTAATATTCATGAATATCTACACGCCTGGGCAAAAAAAATAACAATGTCTCTATTTTCCAAAATTTTAGTAATTAATAACTATAATATATATTGAATAAGTATGCAAATTCTATTAAATAGTCAGTATGGAATTGCTTTACCTTTAGATTTTCACAAGCATTCAAGTCTCTTGGTTAGACTCGCTGAAAGTTTCTTCCATTTGGTAATCTGCTGTAAAGCGGAGCTTGTACAGGTCCATCATGGTGAAGAGGCTTTGAGCCGGAAGCCAAAGCTCTTAATTTACCAGTCGATTTATGTTCCTACCCTCACCTGTGGTCACGAGCTTTGGGTAGTGACCGAAAGAACAGGACTGTGAATACAAGCGACTGAAATGAGCTTCCTTCGCAGGGTGGCAGGTCTCTCCCTCAGAGATAGGGTGAGAAGTTCGGTCATCCGGGAGGAGCTCGGAGTAGAACCGCTGTTCCTTCACGTTGAGAGGAGCCAGTTGAGGTGGCTCGGGCATCTGATTAGAATGCCTCCTGAACGCCTTCCTGGTGTGGTGTTTGGGCATGTCCGACCGGGAAGAGACCCCGGGGTTGACCCAGAACACGCTGGAGGGACTATGTCTCTCGGCTGGTCTGGGAACGCCTTGTGTCCACTTGCAAGAGCTGGAGGAAGTGGCTGGCGAGAAGGACGTCTGGAAGTCGACCTCAGAGTCCTAACCACTGAGCCACAAATGTCCCAGGATGTACTCGTGCGTTTGTTAGCTCATGGCGCTTCCTCTCAGTTAAACTCTCATTGCTGCTCTTGCTGAGTCCCTGCTGACGGTGTGCTTGGCAAATATTTGCCATGAATTTGCTATAAATTTCATCACATGGATTCTCAACAAAAAATGATTGTGAATGTTTTTACTCTGACAGTCAAATAATATATAAAAAAAACCTAATAACTTTTAACCTTTTAACTTATAACCTAACTCAGGCTCTTTCACTGCCAACAAAGTGACATTCCACAGTCCCAAATTATGTTGCCACTGTATGGGTTTAATCTGCATATAGAATGTCCGTCATGCTGCCTGACTAACTTTGCACCTAAACACCACCATCCATTATGCAGGAGGTGAACTCACATGATGGCCAGGTGCAGTGAACCCACCTTAGTTATGCAGTTGGCCCTGTCACCAGGCACTCATCTGTGGTCACAACTGTCGGACCTGTAACCCAGTCCAATCCAGGCAGGGTACACTTAGTCTTTTTTGTACCTTTCATGGGATCTTTATGTTCACTTCTTTCTGGGCCCTCCCCTCAGATCTGTTCACCAAAGGATGGTGGCCCTGTTTGGAACATTAGGGAATTTGAGGTACACAGGCCCCTTCTCCATCAAAAGATCTTGGTCTAATTAAAGGGTATTTATTTGTTCTTGTCAATGGAATATAATTGGTTATTCAGAGCATAGTAACAACCACGATGTTCATCAGTTTTTTCCTCAATAACATCAAGCTTTGCTTGGTAACATAGAGAGAATTAATTATAATTTTCACAGAGCCACACAGAATAACTGGCTTTGTTTCTAATCTTACAAGTTTGAAAACCTCCGGCACGTTGCAGTAACACTCAACTATTATCCTCAACTTATCTACCCTCAACTTATCCACCCTCAACTTATCCAAATTAGTAAAACTCAATACTATCAGCCAGGTTAGGGCTATGTAGAGACTGATCAGAGATCCCGAGGACAGTTGGTAGACTGATGGATTGTAATTTTTGTGAAGCTTCCAAACTTACCACAAAACAATTTTCTGCTTCCAGGTCTCTCTTGCAAGATATTATAAATCTTCTGATATTTTTTCTTATGATGGAATTTTTTCAGTACCAATAATATGATATCATATCCTGGTTAAACTATTATCATGACACTATAAACTTTAACACAGTCTCTCCCTTTTTCTCTTGCTTTGTTTCTTTTAGGGCAAGGAGAGCTCTCGCCCTGCTCTTGAGTTGCGCTTTAGCTACATTAATCACGAAAGGCAAAAACGACAGTACCTCATGCTGGATGATGAGCCTCAGGAAGCCTTACAGGTTATTTATTTTATCTTTATCCATCAATGCTTACTATGCAGGGTAATCCAGTAGTTTACAAAAAATAATTAAATAGAAGGGTTTTTTTTTTCTGTTTGTTTTGTTTTAAGTTTTAGCACTTAAAATTTGTCTATTTTCATCATCAGGTGGTTTTTATTTACATCTATGAAGTTTCAATCTGCTTAAATGTGTTTGCTGTAGCCTGTTTGAAAAGGACACCATTTGGAGTTTGTTTCAATGTTGCAAGAGAAAATGACAAGGACGCTTCAGTTCCAATAAGGCACGATAATGAAAATAATAACAGTATACAGATATTAAACTTACAACTCAGATATAAACTTGTGAACTTCTGAAAAAGTGTCTTTTTGTGCTTGCTGCTTTGTGCTGTTTAATTTTTTAACTGTGCTTTATTATAAGGAATCTTTTGACACTGACATTGACAATGATTAATTTAGTATTTACCAAATCAGTTTGGGGATTTATCAGAAATGCATCAGTTTTTTTGTAAAAAGGAATACATGTCATGAACAAGCAAGATGCTAGAGATTAGCAACCTGTCTGCTTACTGTGAGAAAATATCTAATAGCAGGTGACAGGCTACCGATGGCAACTACGCTCCACAGCAGAAAAACAAAAAAGTTGCAAGTTAGTTACTGACATGCCGCATGCCTAGTCATAGACCTAACCAAACGGAGCTTGTAAGCAGCAAGCACAAAAAGATGCTATTTTCATTAATAAGATGTGGAGGGGATGAAGGCTGGTGGCTGTAGAATAAAACATATGTCATATGCTACTTGTAAAATACTAGCACAATAATTTCTATCAACACAAACCAGCACAAACGATCGAGACCATTTTGGTGTGATTTGGACATGGTGAGGGGGCTGATGGCCGCAGTAAGAAATAAAACCAAACTTTAAAATCATAACAGCTAAATCAATTCCTTCAACAGTACAAACCAGCAAAAATGTAGCACAAACGATTGAGACCATTTTGGTGTGATTTGGATCAAATCAATTCTTTCAACAGCACAAACTTAGCTCAAACAAATAAGAGCACTTTGGTGAGATTCGGCCGTGGTGGGGGGGCTGAGTGTCATCACAGGCCAGAAAATGCATTTTATAATTACTTAAACACCTTAATAGCACAAACGAAAATGGTTACGACACAAACCCAGAACAAATGAATGGCAGTGCTATTATAAGTGGGGGACCAGCTTCACAGAGCTTGGTTATTATAATGAAAAGCAGGTGAAAATGTGGGATGTGGTTTTAAAAAGCATACATTTTAACTTTGCATAAACCTCATGTTTTATATTTAAATAATAAAAAGATACAATGAATTGACCAGTCTATTCAGTTCAAAACAGTAACAAGGAGAAATGCCATGGATTTTAGTGTAGATAAAAGAATCTAGGACTGCTGTTGATGTATTGCTCTTTTCAGGATCTCCTGGAGTTGCTTTCTAGGGTAGCCATGGAGAACGAGCAGCAAGAAGAAAAGGAAAAATCCACAGTTGTTCGACTACAGTGTCTGAAGTGCCAAGCGGAATTTTGCCAGCCGTCATCTATTGATCTGATGATCTTTTCTGAACAAGATGTCTATCACAGATATCAAGAGAACACAAAGAACGAGCACATTGCTGGTAAGAAGAAGAGCAAAATTATATCAATAAGTTATTCACATTTGTAAAAACAGGATATCATATAATCCTAATGCTACTGTCTCCTTACTCACTCATTTGCAGAACCGTTCACTCCTGTTAGATATGCACAGTGGTGTAATGGTTAGCACGTCCACCTCGGTTCAAGTTCCGGGCTGTGTGTGGCATTTGCATGGGTTTATTCAGAGTACTCCAGTTTTTTCCCACAGTCCAAAGACATGCACGTTAGGCTAATTGGCGATTCCCGATTGCCCCTAGGTGTAGACGTGAGTATGAATGGTTGTGTGTGTTTGCCTTGTGATGGTCTGGTGAGCTGTTTAGGGTGTACCCCGCCTTCGCCTAGTGTCAGCTAAGATAGGCTCCAGCCTCCCACGAAGTGAGTGAGTGATGATTTTCAGCTTTCATTTCTAGGAGCTTGTCCGTCCGGTCCGTCGTGGTGAGGAGGGAGCTGAGCCAGAAGGCTAAGCTCTCAATTTACCAGTCGATTTACATTCCTACCCTCACCTATGGTCACAAGCTTTGGGTAGTGACCAAAAGAACAAGATCACGAATACAAGCGGCTGAAATGAGCTTCCTTTGCCGGGTGGCAGGTCTCTCCCTTAGATATAAGGTGAGAAGTTCTGTCGTCTGGGAGGAGCTCAGAGTAGAACCCAGATTCGGCTGAGATGGGCGCCAGCCTACCCGCGACCCTAATTAGGATTAAGTGGTTCAGAAAATAAATGAATGTTTAATACAGTATTTTAACTTTAACTTATTTTACAATAATTTATTTCAGTTTATATTTAATACAATATATATTTAATATGGTAGATACAGTATGTATTTAAACAGTATACTTATAGTACAGTATATGAATTTAATACAGTAGATTAATTTAATACTGTAGATATTTAATACAGTATATACTTAAAACAGTAGATCAATTTAAAACAGTATATATTTAAACGAATGTATATTTAGTACAGCACATATTATATTTATCTTAATTCTTGGTATTAAATTTGTTTCTTAAAATTTAGGCTTTGATAAAAGACTCACTAGAATTGTACGCGTTGTGTATACAACATTACACTAATGACAGTATTGCAAAATACAGGGTGCCAGGAAAAGAGTTCTTGATAGTTTGACAGTTCGGTCGTCATATGTTCAGTCTGTATGGGTTGCATGTGTTGCACTTTATGTTGTAGTTTTGTAGTTGTGGTAATTTATGTTGCACCATGGTAATGGAAAAGTCTTGTTTCATTTCACTGGTGTACTGTACCAGCTGTATATAGTTGAAATGATGGTAAAAGCCACTTGACTTGGTATTTTCAGGTGATGCTGTGCTTTGCCCCACATGCAAGAGTGATCATGTGATTCAGCTAGCTAGCCAAATTGGTCCTTCCACCAGCACACCAGTTCCCTCTGGGTTTGGGCAGACAGTTGATGGCTGCTTCAGATATGATTATATTGACACCCAGAAGGTAAATTTCATGAATTCATTGGTTCGGTTTTTCTTCATTTCATTCAGTGTATTTGTTTAACATTATCCACTCCAACAATGATTTTAAATCCTGAGATAGTGAGCACTCCTTCATTAGGTTCCGAGATAGTGAGCCAAGCAGATTGCTATGTTCCTATGCAATGTATAAGTTATTATTAAACATGCATGACTCTTATTTTAATCATAAACGTCTTAAACAATATTTATAACAGTGTGGCAGAACCCCTTTATGTGATTAGGACACGGTCTGTGCATAGATGCACATGATATGGTGTTTGTTTTTTATTTATGTAACTTGTTGACTTTCAGCCCTTGATCCAGGATGAATCTCCTCACAGCCCCATCCAGGGAAGAAAGTTCTCTGAGGTCTCTACATTGCCTGAGGGGACCACAGACACCTTCCTCACTGCCCAGTTAAGCCTATATAACAGTGTATCCAGTCAGATTGAGGACTGCCCCAACCACTGCTTACATACGTCTGATAGCCAAGTGCTCCATGACCAGGAAATGTCAGAGGATGGATGTGCTGAAAACCCTCAGAGACTTCTCAACAACCAATCGACTCAACACACAGTGTTTGGTCATGGTGGGTATAAAGACATGAAGAGGTTAACCAGGTTAATAATGTTAAGCGTTCCTGCCAAAAGAAAAGCTCCACTTATTTAAGTCCCTTATCTTAGCTCTGATCATCCCTCACCGTTTACGGTAAATGTTGTTGCAACCTAGAGGACAGAAACAGAAATTCAGTGGGTAATCTTCAAAGAAAATAGTAATAATAATAATAATAATTGCAGAAAAAAATTGCAGCCATGTTAAGGAACTGTCACACCCCACTTTTCACGCTATTCAAGGCTGACTTGGCATCACCAAGGACCTGAATTACTTTTGCATTGTAGTGAAGGCTGTCGGGGCGGCACCGTGGTGTAGCAGTTAACATGTCTGCCTCACAGATAGAGGGTCCTGGTTTTGAGTCCCAGGCTCAGTAAGGGCGTTTATGCACATTAGGCTAACTGGCTGTTCCAAATTACTCCTAGGTGTGAGTGTGAATACTGGTGTGTTTTGGCACTGCAGTGCACTGGTAAACCTCACAGACTTCACCCAGAGTCAACTGAGACAGACTCCAGCCTCCCCACAACCCTAGTAGGAATAATCCGTTTGAAAAATGGATGGAAGGATGGATGAAGTCTGTCATAGACAGCAGTTAGGCTTAATTTCTGTCAATTACACAAAGAACCTTCCAAAGATGTTAAGCTTTTGCAGGCAGATGCCAAAAAAAAACTCAAAAAAAGTGTAAAAAGTGAACGTTTGTAATTTAGCATAAGTGAAAATAGAACACACTTGCACTCCTTCATTAGGTTCTGTTTTACCAGTTAAAATGATAAGTAACGAGGTTTAACAGTGTATAAATAGAAGCTCTGGATATTTGGTTGAGTGTTGTGTGTACACAGTGCAGTCTGTTTCTTGTATTGTTCAGTAGATGTCATGAAACATTTAATAAGGTTTAATACATATTAGATTTGTTAAATGTGTGTAGTGGTTGAATTTGTTATGAAATTATTGGTTATTTTATTGAAGCCCATTCTGTTTAAAGTTACATTTCTGTTTCTTCTATCCAAAGATTTTGAAAATGTTGACCATCGATTAAAGCTCTTTTTGGATGTGGAAGTTTTTGAGGAACAAGAAGAAGAGATTCACTGTGTTGTGAAAGTGAGATGATGATATCTGTTTATTTATTTATTTATATGCAAACTTTGCCTCCTCTTCTATCGCATCTTGTATACATATACATTTAAAACAGTAGATTTGGTTAGGGATATGGTTGTTACTCTAGTGATGATAGTAATAAAATGAATATATTAATATTAAGCTAACAGCAAGGAGTACTGTTTGATATCTGTTATAAAAGATTTTTTATTTCATTTTGCTCTACTGTTTTAATACCGCAAGGGAAATTACTGCCTCTGAATTTAACCCATCCAAAGTGGGCGGGCACACACACACACCGACACGTAAACAGTGAGTGCACACGCTCGGGCTGCCACACACATTGGGGAGCCCGGAGAGCAATTGGGGTTAGGTGCCTTGCTCAAGTGCACTTAAGCCATTAATGTGGAGGAAGGGAAGGTGCAGCTCACTCCCGCACTGCCACACATTTTTCCTGCTGGTTCGGGAATCGAACTAGCAACTTTTCGACCCAAAGCCGCTTCTTTAACCATTAGGCTACGGCTGCCCCTTCCTCAGCACTTTCTAGCTTATCAAAACTGAGAGTCTAAGCTTATATATATACTGCATGAAAATTGGTGCAATGAGAATTTATTGTGCTCGGATTTAGTGGTTATTAATTGTTTATTTATAAAGAATTAACAGTTTTCCTTAAGCCAGCTGATTATAACCTGACATCTGGTACAACAATGCATCAATAATAATCTCTGTAATTCATTGGCACTGGATTTAGTTTTATTGTTCATGTACATACATTGAAATATCACTTTTTTTTTCTTTTTTTTTTTCAGTATAGTTTCTCAGTATAGTTATTGCAGACCACTGAGATCAAATGTTTATGGACAAAATGAACTAAATATATGTAAATGTGTACAGGCTGGTTTATTTTCATTGTTCTCTTCATTCTAGATGTCTGTTGTGAAATTTGGAGATCCGGTAGAATCCCCATCTCTTGTGGTTCTGTCCAATCAGCGCATCTACATTCTAGAAATCACTTCTCAGCCAGAGTAAGCTACTGGATCTTGGAGGGAAAGTTCAGTGGAGAACTCTGTATGACTTGTATTTTAACCCAAAAGGCAATCAGAACGTGAACAAACTCACTTTTACTCGTGTAAATCTGTTCTAGTGACATGAAGACCCTCATGGTGTAATCAGCAAAAAATGCTTTAATTTCAAAAAACAAGCTCAACTGAGCTACATACCACAGGTATATCTGTGACTCATTGGGATCTGTCTATGTAGATGGTAATGCCAATCATTCTGTTTTCAGTTTGAGAATAAAAAACTGGCTCCATAGAATTGTTCATCAGGTCGTCTGATATCTGCCTGTTGGTACCATCGTGTAGTATACAATATAATAATTACATGCGATTCTGTCCACGCATCGTGGAGCAGTTGGGCTTAGAATTTTTACAGTTATGATGTCATTTATGCTTCTGTTTCTCCCAGTGAAGCTACTTACTGCCAAAAATCAGTTCATTTTATGATATAAGCATGAAATTTCATGTGTGTTATTTGGAATCTTTTTCAGGAAATGACCATGATCTCTTATTATGTTTAGGATGATGCCCACATTTTAAAATCTTTCTCAGTTTTTTATTTCAGTTTGGGTTTGTATTAATATACTTTTTGAAGAGATGAGAATATAAATTTTAATTAATTTATTTTATAATTTATGAAATTTATTTTTATTTACCATCTATCAAAATATTTGATCTCACAAAATGCTGTTATACTCTGTTTAATTTCTCTCCAGATTGAGTTTCTAACCCAGACTTTATTATAGAACATTTGTGAAGAAATCCATCCTGAAATCTTCGGAGTTTTGTTCTTTTCCTGAATAGGAGGGATTTTCAAAGTTAATTTCTCCAAATTATTCCCAGCCGTAGGAAAAGTTCCTGAAAAGTTCATCAGCCAACTAATATTTCTTAAAAACATCTTTTTCAAGAACTAAGGGGAGAGAACACAGAAAAGAGTTTAGTGTTGATATAATAATAGAACAATGATTAATGATTGTTTTGTAACAGTGTAGTGTTATTTAAACTTCTGTACTAAATTTCATGCTTGTATCACCATTTGATCTATTTTTGCAACAAGCCTTTCCACTATTATGGAATTCAATCTATTGTCCACAAGAACAGGTCTGACAAGCTTCATGTGATTGTAATAATCCTGTGTTTACACTGGGGCATGATGTCCATAATCTCCACAGTTTGAGGTGTCGTGGGACAGAATCATGATGATCTCAAGGGAACTTGGTGGATTCCTGACGATCTCAAGGGAATCTCCTTGGATGTACCCTGCCTCCTTTTTATACCCCAATTGTGCTCCAGATGTGGTCATAAATCGTGGAGCTCCACACTTTTTTAAATCGTGGAAATTTTTGACATCGTGTCCCATTGTAAACCTAGGGTAAAGGAGGAGTAGGACTTTTACAGATAACTGTCCACAACAGCACCAGCAATAACTGACATCCGATACCTCCGGTGTAAAAATCCGTTTATTATTGATCAGATATTATGAGACATCACAAAAGAGGTTTCCCCCAAATTTGTACCAGCAGATAAAATTTAATAGAGGCCATGTTAAATGCCTAACAATTTCAGATTGATGCCAAATAATGCAACAGAAAACTTCATGCAATTATTTCAAGCCGTTTTTGCGATTTGGTGCTCAGGGTATCCGCTCAGACATCACAAGTGTAAAACTGCTTGACTGATCGTGCCTTTGCACCAAGAAAAATTTCAAACCTTAAATATTTAAGAACATAATTTTAGAGGGGGAAAACAGGAGTATAATGTCTATGGTTCTGATTGTTCACCAGGTCGTGAAAGTGAAAATGTCACATGACGTCTTTTACCTTTCATTCCCTAAAGGATAAAGGATTTGCTCGATTCTTGTAATCATTTTGTAATTTCTGGATTAAAAACCACGTACAGTTTTCATTCATTCATTCATTTTCTGAACCGATTAATCCTTAAAATCCTTAAAAATTAATTTTGTCGCAGGGAGGCTGGCGCCCATCCCAGCCAACTGACCGAACCCTGTGACAGTGGGGCTTGAACCCCTGACCTTGGGATCAGTAATCCAGCACCCTACTAACGGGCCACCACTGTCCCACATACACTTGTTCTTCATGTATTTTTCTGTTAAATCAATGTCATCAGCAGTACTAATGTTGTTGGTCGATCAGAGCAGTCAGAATATCGCTAAGCGAGCCACACTCGCCAAAGTTTCTCTAGAAGCAACAGCCAGAAGTATTATCTAATAATAATTTAGATTTTTATACTGTAGCTTTTATCATGTAGCACTTTGAGATTTGTTTCAAATGAGTTTTATTATTAGTAGTATTTATCTTTTGTAATAAATTAATACAGTACAATGCATTTTTCAAATTCAATGAATTAGATTATACTTTAAGGGGTACTCTTTTACTCTGTGTCAGGGAAGAGTGTTCCTCAGAATGGCTGCGTAAGAGGGACAGCTATCAGCTGTCTGAACTCAGCTATCTGGAGGTGGGTCTTGGTTCACAAAGCATCCACATGGAGTTTGATGCGAGTGCTGATGCATACACTCTTTTGGTTCGCAACAGTGTTCAGTGCAAACACTTCTTCAACAGACTGACAGGCAAGTGCCTTCCTTCTCGTACACCTACAGTTAGGTCCATAAGTATTCGGACAGGGTCACAATTTTGAAGGTTTTCCATTATTACACTAACCCAGTGGATTTGAAATAAAGCAGCCAGTGTACCCTTAGTGTAGAGTTTCATTTACTGTCTAAGAGGTTTAAAAAATGTTAAGTTTGTTATTTGCATTGTCTTTTTAGGAATTTTTTCCATTTTTCTCCGTAATCTCCCCCGTTTCTCAGGCTTAAAACTAGTTTATTAAATAATAACGAGTTTCATGGCCTTTTCTGGCCTTTATTATTTTATGACACATTATGAGGAAAAAAATGGTGTGGAATTGGTGTTGATGTCCAAAGAGGTGTCAATGCATTTAAAGGAGGCCATCATCAGGCTAACAAAATAAACACGTCAGAGGGATAGCAGAGTCTATAAAAGTGGCCAAATCAACAATTTGGAATATTCTTAAAAAGAAAGAATACATCAGTGAGCATAGCAACACTATAACCTGGAAGACTTATTTTGATGGAACCATTTGCACCTGGAACAAGTTGCCCCAGTGTAGCTGCCTGTATAAAAATAATTTGTTCTGGAACAACCTGACACTGGTGGGTCAAAATGCTCCACTTTTCGAGGTGATGCCAGTTGTTCCAGAACATCTTGTTCTTGCGGCAACTTGCCATCTGAACAAAATGGGTGCCCTGTAGAAGGGTTTACACCTGTGCAGTATTATCCTACCAGGTTATTAGGTTGTTCTGCTGGCTTTCACAGCAGATAAGATGGTTCTTCTCCTGTGGTTTGTGTTCTTGAAACTTTCTGAAATTATTCGGTGCATTTGTGTTTATATTTATGATTCTTTTGTCACTGATTCCCCTACTGGAGCCTTATAATCATTGAAGAATATGAAGGCACGGTTAATGTTTTCACCAGACAGTTTCTGATGATTAATTTGTGCATGTGTGCTTGTGTGTTGTTCCTTTAACTCCTGACTTGCCACCGATCTGAGAGTGACCATGGAAACACTTTGGAAAGTTTACTGGTTGTTCTGGGGGCTCCTTGTACCCATATGAAAACAGTTGAACCCAATGAACACAACTTTAAATCATTTGTGCAGAACACTGATAATACATTGATTGCAGGAAATAGCATGCAGTATATTAGCCTAATAAATTAATGTCTGGTCTAGGCTACAAAATAAACAAACAAATTATTTACTAGTCATTCATTCATTTTCTAAGCCGCTTAATCCTAATTAGGGTCGCGGGGAGGCTGGCGCCCATCTCAGCCGACTGACTGAACCTGGGGACAGTGGGGCTTGAACCCCTGACCTTCTGAGCAGTAATCCAGCCCCCTACTACGGGGCCAATGTTGGGTAATGGTAACGGTTGTGGACTGTGGGAGGAAACTGGAGTACTCGGGAGCCACGTATTGTTCTGCTGAAATGGTTATGAAAGACTGAAAGAATTAATTCCTGAAAAGACATAAAATGTAACGTCATCTCTAAAATGTATTGAATCGAACACATGCACTTTTGATGAGTTAAGTGTTATTCATGCATGTTGTTTATGCATGAGTTTGATTTTTAATACATTTTTGCAAATATTCGAGACTTTTAAAGTATCCCGAGAAGGTAATGTTAATGTTTGTGTAATGCTGCCACATACAAACTCACAATCCTAACATCATCAAAGTCTTACAGTTTAGTCTATTACATCACAGACTGAAACAGATAACTCTAATTGGTACCATGTCAAGCTGTGAATTTATTTTGATTTATTTATTTATTTTGCTACACTGTATTAATCCCACAAGGGACATTATTGCCTCTTCATTTAACCCATCCAAAGTGAACACACACACACACACACACACACATACACACACACACACACACACACACACACACACAAACAGTGAGCACAGACACACTCAGAGCAGTGGGCTGCAACACACATCGGGGTGCTCTTTCAGTACCAAAGCCGCTTCTCTAACCATTAGACTATGGCTGCCCACATAAATTTAAATAAACTGTTACTACTCCTCTACTACTGAAAGAATTGAACTGATTTATAGTTTTGTACATTCTCAAACACAACTTTTTTAGTTTAGTTTTTTTTTAACAAGTCTCTCTATCACAGAGGGCTTCCTCTACATGTATTGGTTATATCTCTTTGCAGGTACAACCACTTAGAAAAACTTTTGACCAATCAGAATAAAGAATTCAGCACCAGTGTAGTACAATGTTAATCAAAGTGAAATGGAAATTCATTTGAGAGTTTGCACTAGCCAGTTTGAAAGGGCAGCTGTAATGCCAATAATAACAGTATATATATATATATATATATATATAAATATTAAACTAAAAAACTTCCAATAAAATAAAACTAGGAACATCTGCACATAATATGAGCTTCTGTTCACATACAAATAGTAGAATTTACCGACCTAGGGTTACTTTATTTTGTTTCGGATTTGAGTCTCTTATTTAATTACATAAAACCAAAACAAGAACTCAGTATCTAGATCTCTACTGAGAGAATTAGTCATTTTACCCAAATATCAACAGAGATACGTTACATAGAAGAAGGTTTACACATAGAGTGAAATATTTTTATAATGGATATATGAATGGCATAAGGTGTATTGAGGAGGTTATCAATAATACTCTTTTTTTTTTCCCTATAAAAGCAATGGCAAGGGAACTTGCCCCTAAGACTGACAGCAAGCTCAAGACCATCTCAACCACACGACTAAATTCGAAACACCACCTGTGGTATGTAAAAGAAATCCCTTACTCCACCACTTTACCTTTTATTTCTTGAATCAGAACACTTCTCAAATTCAGAGTAAACATTTTTATAGATGTTGTATGACATTAAACATTATTATTTAGATAAATTGTTTATAGTCAGGCATCTAACCAACTTTACAGCAGTCATTGTGTTATACTTGTGAATAATTATAGTAAGACTTCCCTCACATTGTATCTTTTATTAATATTGTCTGTCTGACAGGCCGTTGATTTGTGAGGGCAGTAAGACCATTAATCAAGAAGACCACCATCCTCCATTCTTTTACCTGCTAGCCTTCCTTCAGCTAGGTGAGTGTGTATGGACCTGTATGAACAGTGTATTGGTGACTGCAGCATGTGCTGATGTGCACTAAGTTACAGACCATTCAGCAGCTGTTTATTAGGTTTTTTCCCCCTGAAATCAGAGTTTATTTAATTTACACTCCATGATTAATGCTCTTACAGGCCACTTTTGCCTTATCAATAGGATATTTTTCTTTTTCTAAATCAGTAAATTATCTTCTAATTATTTTCCTCCATCAATTTCCTAAATATTATTTGTTTATATTCCTGCATTAATAATTTTATTATTAATAGACATCTTTTGCCCCAGTGCAGCTAACTGGGTTATCAAAGGCCGGCCATGTCTCTCACTGTCTATGGTGGGAGGCATGTAAAAGAACC
>JAOUQZ010000007.1:6476-21196 GCA_028564935.1 Neosilurus hyrtlii
CGTTCCCAGGAGACCCTAACTACACGCTTGGGTCTCCCAGGTCTGGAGGGCAGCCTCCCCCGCCATCTAAGCCAGCTTACCACCAGGTGGTTGACAGCACAGCTCCTCTCTTCACCCGAGTGTCTGGAACATGCAGCTGCAAGTCCGATGACACGACAACAAAGTTGACTATTGAACGGCGGCCTAGGGTGTCCTGGTGCCATGTGCACTTATGGGCACCCTTATGGTTGAACATGGTGTTCGTGATGGACAAACCATGACGAGCACAGAAGTCCAACAACGAAACACCATTTGGGTTCAGATCGAAGAGGCCGTTCCTACTAATCACACCCTTCCAGGTCACTCTGTCATTGCCCACATGGGCATTGAAGTCTCCCAGGACAACAAGAGAGTCCCCAGGGGGAGCGCCCTCTAGCACACCCCCTAAGGACTCCAAAAATGGTGGGTATTCTGAACTGTTATTTGGTGCATAAGCACAAAGAACAATGTTTGGAAATTGAAAATGTTTTTGTCCTGACAGAGGAAACTGTATAGCAAAGTTATTACTGTTAATTAAAAAATTATTAAAGTTTAAAAAGAGAGAAAAAAAAAATATATATATAGAGAGAGAGCACTGTGTTTATATACATACCCACACACACGTGCGCACACACACACCCACACACACACACACACACACACACACACACACACACACCTACAGCCATTCTGTGTTGCTGGGACTTTGGGCAGCCGGGCAGCGTGACAATAACTTTGTCCCAGCCATTGCTCGGCTCATGCACAGGCCAGCTTTCTGACCTTTTGCGTAAGCACTCCCTGTGACCTAAACCTGTGTGTGGGGTAGCTAACCTTTGACCTTGGCACAGTGACCTTGAACATATAAAGTTTTTCTGGTCCATTGCTCGGCTCATATGCAATTAGGCATTATCACTCCCTGTGACCTCAACCTGTGTGTAGGGTGGCTAATAACATGTTTGTCCGAAACCGTTTCTTATGGAGGGATGACTTTTTTCCTCCGTGCACTTGAGGCATCCTGGCTGAGGGGTTACAATGTTTTATAGAATGGCTGTTGTTAATATTTCTAAGCCTGCAGACGAACAGTGGGACAAATAAATACAGTACATGAATAGTGTCATATTACTTTCTTTTAGAGACAATTAGTTAATCAATCAACCAAACCATCAAATTGATATTAATTAATTTATTATCCATACCACTGATCATCCTAAGTGCCACAGGGGAAGCTGAAGCAAATTCAGCGGACATTGAGCGAGACACAGCATGAACACCATGAACAGCTCACACGTCTATTACAGGGGCAACACACATACCCAGACAACCATAACAATCCAGAATGGCTAAATCGCCTAATGTGCATGTCTTTGGTCAGTGGGAGGAAACCAGAGCACCCCGGGGAAACCCATACAAGCATAGGGAGGACATGCAAACTTCATACAGAAACGCCCTCTCTGAGCAGGGGGCTTAAACTTAAGATCTTCTTGCTGTGAGGCGAGAATGCTGACCTCTTTTCCACTGTGCCACGTTAAATAATCATAGATAAATAAACTAAAATAATTCCTACTTTAGATCCTACACCCAGTGTTCCTGGGCCATACTCCGTTCAGGGTGTACCCTGCCTTTGCCCACTGTCGGCTGAGATAGGCTCCAGCCGGCTCGACAAATGAGTGAGTGAGCTCATGATGATGCCTAATTTACATCTTTTACCCCCTTCTTCTACTAAAAGGGGGTACTTCTTCCTAATCATTCCTTTCACATTACCCACAAACCTCCCATTATATACCAGCTGCTTATCAGATGATTAAGATGCTTGTAAATGTAGGCAGTATTTTACGACCCCAAGTGCATGCAGTGTTTATTTTGCAGTTTGGGAACTATTTATAATAACTTCCTGTCAGCTCATTAACGTTACTTTACGCTTTCTTTCAACTGTGTTTGGCGAAAGTAAAATTACACCTGCGCTCCGCTAAATGAAATCTCCTCCCGCATCCTGAAATCCGTCATTAACTCTCATTCCTCTTTAAAGCTAGTAATATATTGGCTTTTTAGTGCAAGGCTGCACCAGAGTGAGCTGACAGCCTGTATAAATCATCTCCATTTGCATAGCTATCAATAAGTAAGTAGTGCTGTTGTGTTTGAAGACTCGGGAGTGTATTCAGTGCTGAGGTGGCAAGCTGAGCAGCACCAGCCATTAGTCTGAGCTGTCCCACTGCGCCTCTAGGCACTGCTGTATTCTGATGTACTATTCCGCTAGAACGTCTGAATGATGGGATTTTTTGCATGCTTTTGTCACTGCGAACCTTGCTCCTTTCCCCCCCACACGGATCTCTAAGGCAGTGTGTGGAGACGGGAGTTGGTTTGTTAGTTTGTGTCGCCTATGAAGAAGACGGCAAGAAAAAAAAAGTGATATCACCTGACACTGCATTCGATTGCTATGTCAGCCTGTTCCTGTTGGCTCAGTCAGAGTGTGTGTGTGTGTGTGTGTGTGTGTGTGTGTGTGTGTGTGTGTGTGTGTGTGTGTGTGTGTGTGTGTGTGTGTCTTTCCGCAGGAGAAAGGTGGAAATCATGCACACGCACAGCCTCTTTACACTTCTGGGAGAGAGACTCATGCTGCACACCAGCACGGTGTCAGTAACAACCTACAACACTCTTTATGAGGTAATGCGTCACCTGGCAACTTCTTAGCTGATTGACTACATCACTTACTTTTTCTTCATGTGTGTTTTTTGTTTGTTTGTTTTGTTTTTTTTTTAGATCCTCACAGAGCAGGTGTGTACGCAGGTTGTTCACAAACCGCACCCCGAACCTGACTCAAGTGTGAAGATCCAGAACCCTAGTAGGTGTTCATAGGGTTACATGACATTTCCGTAATCTGTGCATAGCAACACAGATAAAGCTACATTAACCGTCACAAAGGCTTATACCAGCTCTAATAGGCATCACCTGTCACACCCATTTATTTTTATCCCTGCCAAAAAAAAATGTGGTAATTCTCCATGTCTATCAGTCCGTCCATCTGCCACGCGTTCTCGCCGCACAATTCCTAATTATAAAATTGTCGCAGGACTTTCATATTTTAAAGTTAAGTTGACCTTAACACTTTGTCACATGAACTCTCAGTACTATGTGAACAATTTTACACCCTGGTGGACAATAAAGTTTTATTCTATTCTATTTTATGACCTTGCTCTGTTTTTTCATAGTCATAATAAGGGTCTGCTTGTCAAAATGCATAAAAATTGTCCTTTGACATGCGATTACTGCCCATCAGTTTGTTGCAAGCCCTTCGTATTCTAAAGCCAAGTCCACCTAAGCACCCTTTCAGATGAGTTTCGAGGACCATGACCTTGACCTAATATTTCAAGGTCATACTGTGTTTGGTTTGTCAAAATTCACAGAAATTGTTTTTTGGCACGGGATTACCGATCATCACTTTGTTTCAGGGCCACTACAACCATCCTTTCACATAAACCTTCAGTAACAGGACCTTGACATTCTTTTCAAGGTCATATTGTGGTTACAGTGTCAAAATTCACCAAACTGGCTTTCGCTTTAAGATTACTGATTACCACATTGACATAAGACCTTCATATTTGAAACACAGCTCCATCGTAACCGCCTTTTGCTTGAGTTCTGAATATCATGACCTTGACCTATTTTTCCAAGGTCATATTAAGTTCATTAAGGCCTACGCCTTTAGATTACAGATCACAAAGTTGACATAGACCTTCAAATTACTTAAAACACAACTCCATTTCAACACCCTCTTGCTTGGTTTGTAGCATGCCATGGCTAGACATTCTGGTGCTGAACCACCAGCAAGTCATGAATAATTAATATGTAATTAGCCCATCATTAAAACAGAAAAGAAAAGAGGTGTTTAGTTTTCCTGAAGCTTTCACTTCAGCGTTAACACTTGGTGTGTCTCAGTGATCCTGAAGGTGGTGGCCACGCTATTGAAGAACTCGACACCCAGCGCTGAGCTGATGGAGGTGCGCCGTCTCTTCCTCTCCGACATGATCAAACTGTTCAGCAACAGCCGAGAGAACAGACGGTGAGGTTCAGCTCCTTCCTCCCCTGCCACCAACAGCAACAATTAGCCACCTGATGAATGGAACAAAGGAATGGAGAGAGTGCGACATTGTTCTCCCTAGATATTCTATATTTAATTACCCTCCCTATGATGTTAAATCATGCTTACATTTGCAGTATGTTTTCCTTTAAGCAGATTGTTACATCTATATATAATGCACGCATACTTCCACTCATGGGTACATCAAAGGCAATGATTAGCCTGGTGACAGTCGTGTCTGGTTTAGTGTCCTTTTCACAGTCGTTTGTCAAGTAGTCCATCAGTCACGCGGTGACAGCAGTGAAGCCTGTTATCATGACAATCATCTTCACTGTTAAAATTAGAGACAGCGGTTCTGAAATGACACTCCCAACGCTTTCCAGTCTGATGGCTCCCTTCTAACACACCTCACAAACCACCTGACAGATACATGAAGAATTATTTACAGCTGCCAGATTGTAATGTGGATGACTGAGATTCTGTGGTGGAGACTTTCCAACCAAAGCCATTTTTTTTCCCCAATAGCCAGAAATATCGCATTTTGCCTTTTAGCCTTTAGAGGACGTTTCAAAAACATAAACACAGTTAAAATTTCTTATAAATGATGTGTGGATGCCAGCTTCTTCATCTTCCTTTCCAAATATTTGCAATATACAAAGCCAATCAAAGCTAATGCAAAAGCACTGCCCTCTTTTTAAAAAGTATAACTTTTTTTAGAAACCAGTGACCACTAACCATCCACTCAGCTACTTATTTAGTGTGTCGTTGTGATAGGTGTCTTCTCCAGTGCTCGGTGTGGCAGGACTGGATGTTTTCACTGGGCTACATTAACCCAAAGAACTCTGAGGAGCAAAAGATTACTGAGATGGTCTACAACATCTTCCGCATCCTGCTGTACCATGCCATCAAGCATGAATGGGGCGGATGGCGTGTGTGGGTAGACACTCTGTCCATTGCCCACTCCAAGGTAAGTCATTATTTTAGGCAACCACCCAAGCTGGAAAATGAAGCTTCCACAGATGTCTCTTAAAGTGCAATACCACCATGATCCGTGTCATCAAACCTAATATTGAATTAGTTTCATTTATTACGCTTTACTGTGCTTTACAGAATAGTTATGTACAGATCTTCAGTTTAATGTCCTTATTTATATGGAAATATAAGACAACTTTGTTCTATACCATCCTACTGTGTGTGTGTGTATGTGTGTGTGTGTGTGTAGGTATGTATATGTCAAGATGAAATTTTCCAACACGAAAGATAACAGGTCTGTGATGAGCCACTAAAAATTTCAGTTGTATTTGCTCTTTTAATGTACTGGATCATCACTGCAACATGGTTTATGAGAGCATAAAATACCCTTCAGGATGCTCCTGTGAGCAGTAAATTAAAAAAAAAAAATCCACTATGGCCCAAGGCACTGCTGCACCTTTGCAGGCGAGGCCTTCAGCACCGCCAAATATATTTTCAGTCCAAATCACTCTTACATGCACCCATGTCCAGAGCAACTTACATTTTTATCTCTTATACAACCCGAATTCCTGCGATGGTCAGGCGAGCTGTCCACGATAGACTCTGCCCTCACCCAGAGTCGGCTGAGATGGGCGCCGGCCTCCCCGCGACCCTGATTAGTATTAAGAGGTCTAGAAAATTAACGAATGAATGGCATTAAACAACCCAAATTACCGAAAAGTTGGGACGTTCTTTAAATTTGAATTAAATAAAAACTAGAAGTCTTTCAAATCACATGAGCCAATAAAATATTGTCTTTTAGTTTTCAATTAATTCCCATTTAAAGAACGTCCCAACGTTTCCGGAATTCGGGTTGTTCATTCCATTTCAAATTTGATGCCTTCTACATTTCCCAAAATAGTTGGCACAGGGACATGTTTACCATGGTGAAGCATTTAGTTTTAGTGCTGGAATTTGGTCCCATTCTTACGTGATATATGTTTTCAGGTGCTAAAGAGGACGTGGCCATCTTTGACTTATTTTCCGTTTAATGAAATGCTGGCTTTTGAACTGAATGCTGATAACACGATGGATGGCCTCTCTTCTCTTTAGCCCGGAGGACTATATTTGGACTTGTAACCATAGAACACTTTCCCACTTTGAAACAGTCCATTTCAAATGAGTCTCGGCCCACGGGACACAACGGCGCATCTGGACCATGTTCAAATATGGCTTCCTTTTTGCATGATAGATTTAGTTGGCATCTGCAGATGGCACGGCGGATTATATTTACCGACGGTGGTTTCTAGAAATATTCCTGGACTCATTTAGTAATGTCATTGCTGACAATCATGCTGATGAGTGATGCAGTGTCGTCTGAGGGCCCGAACACCACGGGCATACTACAAAGGTCGCTGGCCTTGTCCTCTTGGAGATGTCTCCAGTTTCTCTGAATCTTCTGATGATGTTATGCACTGTACATGATGGGGTTTGCAAAGCCTTTGCAATTTGTCACTGAGAAACATAGTTTTTAAAGTATTCCGCAATCTTTTTATGCACTCTTTCACAGATTGTAGACCCTCTGCCTATCTTTACTTCTGAGAGACTCCGCCTCTCTAAGACATCTCTATCATAGCTAATCATGTTACAGATATGATATCAATTCAGTTAGTTAGTTGCTAGATGTTCTCCTAGCTGAATCTTTTTAAACTTTTTAGGGACCTGTAACAGGCATCAAATTTGAAATTTTGTGCATAAAATTGTAAAATTTCTCAGCTTAAACATTTGTTATGTCATCTATGTTCTGTTGTGAATAAAATATTGGCTCATGTGATTTGAACTTCTTTTCATTTTCATTTTATTTTAATTTAAAGAACGTCCCAACTTTTCAGGAATTTGGGTTGTATATAGCTGACCAGTAGAGGGTTATGGGCCTTGCTTATGGGGCCCAATGGTGGCAGCTTGGTGGTACTGGGGTTTGAATCACTGACCTTCTGATCAGTAACCCAGCCATAACCATTGTGCCTCCATGACTCACCAAGTACAACATAGTTTAACCTCTCAAAGAACCCATAAGGAACCATAACATTTAAATTGTCTTCCAAGCCTTGTCCTTAAAATTCTAAGCTAGTGTTCAGTACCACTCTTTTTCTTTTCCTATGAAAAAGGTGATGTATCCCTCTGCAGTAGGGTGGTGAATGAAGTGGATGAATTGTCTTGTTTTTATGATCTTGTTAATCATTCAAAAACTCTTGAGGAACCCGGTTGTATCTTACTATGATGGTAAATTGCATTAAAGTGTCAACCCAATGAATAAAAACAAATGTAATTAGTCCAGGTGGGTGTAGGTATAATTTTGATAACTATTTCCTAATGGTGTTGCTTTCCCGACTACCAGGTAACTTATGAAGCCCATAAGGAGTACTTAGCCAAGATGTATGAGGAATACCAGCGTCAGGAGGAGGAGAATATCAAAAAGGGGAAGAAAGGTCTTGTCAGTACTATTTCTGGTCTCTCTGCCCAAGCCTCTTCCATCAAAGGTACCCTAGAACTTGATGACCATTCTCAAACACAGACCCCTGAGAGCGAGGTGGATGACTCTGAGACTACCGACCCTGCACGCAGCCTTCTTTCTGAAGCTAAAGGAACCAACATGGAGAACACAGTTCCGGGTGTGCAGGTTGAAGTTCATGACCTGCTTGTGGACATCAAGGCTGAGAAAGTGGAGGCAACAGAGGTCAAGCTGGATGATATGGAGACGCTTGGAGTCACAGATCATGGGAGCCTGGTAGAGGTTGATTCCCTCCTGGACAATGTCTACTCGGCTGCTGTGGAGAAGCTGAACAATAATGTGAATAATGTCTTGGTTTCCAAATCTAACTTGGATGATAAGAACTCAGGACCGTTGATCAGTCTTGCTGAGGACAAAGATGCTGTGCCCAGTAGCAGCACTTTTCTTTTTGGGGCAGTGGGCACTGCATCTGAGAACCTCCTACCCAAAATTGCACCATCTGAACCCTTGCCTCTTGCGGGTGGCCACCATCAGGTCCGCACCAGCACTAGTGACTTGGGTTTGTTGGCACACATTACCAGTGGATCAGAAGTAAGCTCCAGCTCTGCAGCTCTTGAGGACTGCTTCAAACTTCAGGCTGATTTGGGGACTTTCAGTTCCTCATGCCAGTGTGAAAGCTCCACCAAGAACAACGAACAGGCTTTGGCAATCGCTTCTGAAGTAGAAGCTTCTGGAGGAAAGAGCAGTGTGCCACCAGATGCCACCAGCACCACTTCAGACACAGAAAGATCTGATGACGGCAAGGAGAAGGAGATGAAGAAGATCCAGACCACTGCCACCACACAGGTGATTAGAATTTTAGTTTTCATCTGTATGTTTGTTGGAACATAACATTGTCAATGTACATGTTATGTGGTAGAAATGAGATGTGGAGGTGGTGGGTGTGGAGAATTCATGGGTAAAAAGTTAAATTGGACAAAGTGAACCCTCTGGCGTGGTCCCAAACTTGTCCGAACTGGTCCGAATATTTCATAAAAGGATATGATCTCAATGTTATAATGTCTCAAAGGTTTATGGGTATTAAACCACCTTTTTTTTAATTCACATCCATTTTGAACAGTGCCACAACACGTCTCTCCACATATAATTGGTGGTTTTAATATTCACTTATAAGAGTTAATTAGTATAATCTAAATCTGCGTTTAAATGTTATGTGCTACACTTCCTTGCACATGACATCATTTGCCTGATTATTAATATTATTTTTTTTTAAATTGCAATATGTAACAGGTCTATTACCTCCGCATACAAGAGTGCCTTGAGGGTAGGTGGTTGATATTATGTGCTTGAAATGTTGCAAGCATGTGCTGCTCTCTGTTTCATATCCAGTAGAAAAAGTCAACCAGCTCCCTCAGAGAAACAGCTTTAACAGTAGGAGTGGGGGTTAGAAAGCCATTTTTAGCTTCATTTATTTGGTTATGTCTTACTTTTGCCAGACTCTGCCAAGCACCTTCTTTCCACAAAGGCTCTTAAAATGCTTAATTGCTCACATTTTATTTTCAAGGTTTTCAAACAGCAACAAAGATCTAAGACAATTTTTGTTTCAAGGGGCACTCAGAGTGCAGGATATCTCTGGCAGGCGCAAATGGATTATTATAATTTGGCAAAGCTATAATGAAATGTCACCCCCTAAAGGGCAGCAGATGAACATTTTGCCCCATGTTAAATATGGCCTTGTTTTTTTTAATCCTGCTAAAAACAAAAAGAAACAAACAAAAACCTTTATTGAATGCTTATGTAATAAACTCCTGGATCTGGATTGTCATCCGGATCTGCTCCAAATGTTACAGCTTCTTGCCAGGCCCATATCCCATCCCTCCACTAAAGTTGGTAAAAATCGGTGCAGTAGTTTTTACGTAATCCTGCAAACAAACAATCAGACATACATCTCCCTCACTAAGTGGTGGAGGTAATAAGTTTTGTGATACAAGCACAAAAAATAAAAAGGTTTAACTATTTATCCATCCATCCATTTGCAAAAGCGCTTAATCCTATAAGTGTCTCAAGAAGGCTGGAGCCTATCTCAGCCAACCCTGGGCAGGGTATACCATGAACAATTTGTGAGACCATCTCAGAGCCAACACACACACACACACACCCAGCCATTCATACTCACATCTAGGGGCAGTCAACTTGAAACTGCCCATTAAATTAATGTGCATGTCTTTGGACAATGGGAGGAAAGCCGAGTACCTAGAGGCAACCCACGCAAGCATGGAAGAACACGTGAACTCCTCCTCCATCAAAACTACCCTTGTCGAACCCAGGAACTTCCTGCTGTGAGGCGGAAGTGCTAATCACTGCCACAGTAGCTATGCCTATAAATATATAAATAATTCTATGAATTGTACACATTCATTACACCTTTAACTGATAATGAACAAGTGCACCTTTTGAGAAATGCTTTCATGTGATCCAATTTGTGACCGTCTTCAGTCTAACCTGAGTACCCGAGGTGGTCAGTCAGGAGGCCGTCTGTGATTTCACTTGAATTGTAAAGTGAAGTGTATGAGTTCTATACAATATCGCATTGTTTTATTATAATTTATATAATGTCTTTTTTAGGATTTCTGAGGTCCTCTTAGAGGCTTGTAATGTTTTCCTTTAAGAGAAAGGAAGCTTGGCTCCCAAGTGACGCATCGACAAGGTGCGCGACTATCAACCTGGAGATCGCAAGTTCGAATCCGGATTGATGCCACAGCCATCCGTGACTGAGAGTCCATGGGAGCTAATTGGCTGAGCTGTCATGGGAAGGGGTGGCATACGCTCACTTCAGCATACGCTCACTTCCCTGTCACTCACAGCGATCACCAGCTAACCATGGGCGTCTGTGAACTCATTTGTATGAGGGGTGGATAGCGCTTTCCCTCCAGGTGTGTTAGACCTCCCCCAAATACAAAATACCAAATACAAAGGTGGGAATTGGATACGACTAAATTACGGAGAAAAAGGGGTGGGGTGGTGGGGGGGGGGTTTTGAGGCTTTCTCGTTTATTGTTTGTGTCTGTGTGCTGCCATTCCATTTAAGTGGTTTGGAGAGGTCTGGGTGCTGTAGATGAAACAATGGGCGTCCATTTGACTCGACGTGAAATGTACACAAACATCACTATCCTATCTGTGACCCTTTGGAATGGTGGCTTAGTGGTTGGCACGTCCACATCTCAGCAAGAAGGTCCTGGGTTAAAGTTTGCATGTTCTCCCTGTGCTTGCATGGGTTTTCTCTGGGTTCTCCGGTTTCCTCCCACAGTCCAAAGACATGCAGGTTAGGATTACTGGCTCTTCTATATTGCCCCAGGGTGTGAGTGTGAATGCTTGTGTGTGTTGACCTGTGATGGACCGGCAAGTTGTTCGGGGTGTTGCCTGCCTTCGCCCGTGTCGGCTGAGATAGGCTCCAGCCTACCCGTGACCCTAGTGGGAGTAAGCGGTTTGGCAAAGGAGTGACTGAGTGAGTGTTTTTTATGTACATTGATATATAAATTTTTAGCTAAAATATATATTTTTTTAATGGTTGATGGTAATATAGCTGCATGACACCCAGATAAGCCCTTTATGGTATCTGATATGATAGTTAATCTTATTCCATCACATATTAGTGGCTATATAAACCCTGCTTTTTTCAGTTTTGATGTCATGTTAAATTAACTCTAGAGCTGCAAACTGAAACTTGCACTGGTTTCTATACGATCAGCATTTAGCGAAGCAAATCACCGCACAGACTTTAGTGCCACTTAAATTCCTGAGCTGTCAGTTGAAATATTTGCCCTCTGGTGCTGTGAAACAAACATGACAGGCAGCATAAGCGTCACTGCACCTCATACGCCATCGCTCGTTAATATTACACGTGTTCTCATGGCAGCAGACACCAACCGTTAGCTCACAGCTGCATTCCTAAAATGCTTAAAGCTAAAGGTAATCAGGAGATTTTTATAACAAGTAATTTGGCATAGAAAGCTAATTATACAATTATTATTTCTGCAAAAAAAGAAGTAAAGGTAATATATAAACTGGAGGTTTAAGAATATAAAGATTTCTCACACAAAATGTATTTTGCTGTTATTTTTATGGGCGTCGCAATGGCACTGAGGGTGGCACGTCCACGTCACAGCAAGAAGGTCCTGGGTTTGATGTGAAGTGGGTATGTTCTCCCCGTGCTTGTGTGGGTCTCCTCCAGGTACGCTGGTTTCCTTCCACAGTCCAAAGACATGCATAGTAGGCTAATCGGCTTTCCCAAATTGCCCCTAGGTGTGAGTATGAGTGTGAATAGTTGTGTGTGTGGTGTGTGTGTGTTAACCTGCAATGTTTTTTTTTTTTCCAAAATATTTTTTATGACTTTTATTTTGTAGTATTTTTTTTTTAAGTATCCTTCCAGGTACTGTTTAGACAGCGGCAACATTTTTTATAACACTAGAATCACTCACTCACTCATTTGCCGAACAGGGAGGCAGGAGCCTATCCCAGCCAACTCCGAGCTAAGGTGAGGTACACCCTGTGATTGTATGGTGAACTGTTCAGGGTGTACCCCACCTTAGCCTGGAGTTGGCTGCGATATTCTTCTGCCTCCAGACTAAGGTGGGGTACACCCTGTGATGGTATGGTGAACTGTTCAGGGTGTACCCCACCTTATCCTGGAGGCAGGAGCCTATCACAGCCAACTCCGGGCTAAGGTGGGGTACACCCTGAACAGTTCGCCATACCATCACAGGGCAAACACACACATCATTTACACACTTACTCAGACCTGGGGTTAATTTGTAACCGGCAGTTAGCCTAACATTTTTGAATTGTGGGAGGAAACCGGAGTACCTGGAGGAAACCCACGCAAGCAACGGAGAAAACATGCAACTTCCACATAAAAACACTCGAACCTCGGAATCATACCCAGGACCTTCGTGCTGTGAGATGGACGTGCTAACCACTATGCCACCATGCCACTCATACTGGAATTAAAAAATATAATACACAACAAACAAACAAACAAATAAATTAATAAATAAAACCCAACCTTAACAAACACCCACATGAAAAATGTGTGCAAGACTGTGTCAATACTTTAAACTGACAACACCATGACAGCTGATTTTGTAGCACAGTAGACATCTGAAATGTCAGTAGATCCATTTCTGAGATCCATAATAATAAAAGAAAAGTATGCATGCAACTCCATGGATGCACTCGTGCCCATGTTACTTAATGAATACCTTACCGATTATTTTCTCTGAACCTTAACTGTCATAATGTTAGGAAATATATGTTCCCACTTATCTTACGTTAGAGGAGTTTAAAGTTTGATGTCTTTATTGGGACTGGAAATATACTGAGACTCTTACAAATTTAGTTTTTCAAAGCTTCAGTGAAATTCAGCCCAGAAAGTGTCACAACGCGACAAAAAACATGGCAGTTGAGAGACGCAGACTTTCTGACAGTTGCATCCTGATGGAATAAGCATTTATTTATGTTGATGTTGATTTGTGTCAGTTAAAAAGGGGAATTTTTGAGAGGTGTCTGTAGCCTTAAGGGCTAAACATTGCCTTTAATAATTTATCGACTGGTAACAAAGGGAAGCTACCTGGAACCTTTATAGCACATTCCGAAAGTGCGTATAAATCTTTTATAAAGTCGTGATGCAGCATTTCTGAAAGACATCCGTCTGACATGAAAACGAAGAGACAGATTATATAAAGTATATATGGGGTACACCCTGCATAGCTTGGCAATCCATTGTAGGGCCAACACACACAACCATTCACATTCACACTCCCACCAAGGGGCAATTTGAAAGAGCTAAGTAGCCTAATGTAGATGTCTTTGGGAGGAAACTGGAGTACCTGGAGGAATCCATCCAACACAGGGAGAACGTGCAAACTCCACACAGAAACGCCCTCACTGACCCTGGGACTCGAACCCAGGACCCTTGGTGCGGGGAGGACCCGCTAACCTCTACGCCACCCTGTCGCCATTACATATGTAATTTATAATATATTATTTATTATATACGTCATTCTTTCCAAAGTTACTATTATTAGCAACGTTGAAACATAATTTAGAACACAGGTGTCAAACTCAGGCCCGCTAACTCATTTTATGTGGCCCGCAAAACCTTTTAAAGAATATGATTATCGTGCATTCTTTGCATCAACCATTACCATGAAACCTAATTCATCGTCGTTCCACTAGGTGGCAGCAACCTATTTCAGGTAAACAGCTACTTTGTTTATTTTAGCTAGTTGTACGCTAGCTTGTCGCTGTTAAGCAATGCAAGTGAATAAAGGAAAAGAGGAGAAGATGCCTAAACGAATCATTTTTCCATGCTGATTTCGTGGCTGCCCTTTTAGAATAGATGTTCAGTCATTTTTCGGCCCTCGGTCACCTTTAGATTTAGTGATGTGGCCCTCGGTGAAAATGAGTTTGACACCCCTGGTTTAGAACTACATCTACAATTGTGTTTGAAAGTTTGTGAGCCCTATAAAATGATCTACAATGTTGCATAATTATGATTTTAAACATCATCGCATAATTACACAAGACCTAAAAGTAGATAAAGAGAACCCAAATAAGGCAGTGAGACTAAAATATTACACTTGATCATTTGTTTATTGAACAGGGTCCTGTGGCACGATGTAGTGCACGTGTAGTGGTTACCATGTCCACCACACAGCGGTAAAGTCCTGGGTTCAAAATCTGGGGCTCAGCAAGGGTGTTTGTGCATGAAGTACCCAGGTCTTCCTTTTGTTTAAGTGAGTTTCCTGAGTGAACTCTGGTTTCCTCCTACAGTCCAAAGATATGCACATTAGGGTAATTGCCCCTAGGTGTGAGTGTGAATGGTTGTGAGTTGTGGCTCTGCGATGGTCTGGCGGGCTGTTCAGAGTGGACCCCGCCTTTACCAAGAGATGGCTGAGAATTTCACTTATCCAAATCTTTACATTTATTCTTCTTTACCCTGGGTTTACACTGGGACATGATGTCCACGATTTTCACAATTTGAGCGAATCATGATGAGCGTGGAGGGTCATGGGATCAAATTGTTATGATCATGAGGGAACTTGGTGGATTCGTGATGATCTTGAGGGAACTTGGTGGATTCGTGATGATCTTGAGGGAACTTGGTGGA
>JAOUQZ010000008.1:19314-43251 GCA_028564935.1 Neosilurus hyrtlii
GAGAGAGAGAGAGAGAGAGAGGGAGAGAGAGAGAGAGAGAGAGAGAGAAGGAGGGAGGGAGAGAGGGGGAGAGAGAGGGAGAGAGAGAGAGAGAGAGAAAGAGAATTAGAATTTTCAGGATTTCATTATATTTAAATAAGCCTACAATGATACAGTGCTACAGACAGTGCAGACATCAGTACCACTACAACATCCCTTGAACCTCATGAATCTGAAACCTGCACCAGGCAAGAAAATTATAAGGAGGTCATAACATCACAACCTTTTCTGATTTGTTAGTCCCTTTTCACCTCAAGTCGAATCTTCTTGCTATTACTGTATTTAGCTTGATTTAACATCCTGGCACAGACCGACGTGCAAAATATGATGTTTGTTATATACAGTACTACATAATGCCACTGCACCCTGTATACTGCTCTCTCACCTGCAGCGATGTCACACAGTGTGAAGAGGCCAATGCGGACGTCTCCGTTCACTGTCCATTTCTGCGTCTCACAGTTTGGGCTGCAGCTGTGATTCATGAAGCGAGACAAGTTCCCTTTGGGTCCAGCATCAATCACACGATCCTAAAAACACACAAACCAAAAATAAACATCTTCCAAACTGATGTAGGGTTTTTACACTTTTCTCCAATTTACATCATTAATAAAAAGTTTTAAAAATATTATAGGTAACATTATAATTATGTATTAGCATAGAATTAAGCACGCAGTAATTTACCCAATTCATGATTTGGTTCACAATTTAAATTCTTCCATGACATAAAAAAAAAAAAATGAATAAAATTAATCAGTTACATAGTAAACATATGTCTGAAATAAACTATAATATAAAAATATAAATTTTATTAAAGCAAATAGGCCTTTTTAAAATACCCATTTAGGAACAATTGTGAAGGGTGTGGTTAGGGGTACACATAAAACAGCTACTTCTATTCCCTTCTCTTTTCTTTACATGTTTATTAGTCTGGAAAATGTGAGCTCTGATATCTTGTTGAATTGACTTGTAGTCAATTTAGCAACAGGTTTCCCCCCCATTTCAGATCTGTTTTTGTGTGCTTTTATGGCACATGAGCTGAATGCTGCTACTCAGTGTGAACATGCCAGTGTGCAACCAAACTGACTTCCACATACAGTGACATCATTACATTCTACCTCAGCTGATTGTTGCACACACAACTTGCACACTCTGTACACCTTGCACTACTCTGCGCACACAACAACCACACACTCACTGGACATCTTGTGTGCACACTCCCCCGACACTTTACATACCGTATTGCTTATAAAATCGCCATTACATTTATATTTTATATATTGTTATATTTTATATTTATATTCGACATTTAACCATGTCCTTCAAATAGTTCGATAGTTTTATTCTTCAAATTTTAGGACAGTCGTAACAAGCATTTCACTACATATTGTGCTGTGTATGATTTTGTACGTGACAAATTTGAATCATATGCATACTCTATTACTGCACCCTCTGCTGACTAATCAACACAGTTACAGCGAGCAAAAATGAAGTGATTATTAAGCTGAATTCAAGCAGTCATAAGTATTCATTGTATCAGAATTTATTAGCGCACAGTAGATTAATACATGTCTAAAAGCATAATATTACCAATTATAACAACATTTAAATACTATTACATAATTATTAACTTCAATAACCATTTTCGGTGATTCTCGTGATATCCCATCAGATTTATATATTTACACTTTAACTAAAAGTTCTCTCGAGCTGGCAGACAAAGTGGTGAAACTTGAATACCTTGGTGAGAGTGAGCATGTAGAAGTTGGTCACATGATTCTTGTTGGCATGACTGATTCGCTGTCGACATTCTTCCAGATCGATCAGTTCTCCTACATACTCCATTACAAAATCACCCTTCAAACACACACACACACACAGTTAATGAAACTGTAAAACTGTAAATCTTGATGTTGCCGAGATATAGCCAACTCGTTTCCTGACAAAAACTGTCACCTCTCTCGACTAATAAGCATGCTAGGAGTAGTCTGAGGTTAAGTATCTCGGTGTTTGTTCATGTGATATATTCAAGTCTGTGTTTCTGACTGACCTTTTTAAGGTCCTGCTTGGTTTTGAGGCCCCAGCCTCGCGTGTCCGTCTTGATAACCTCCATTTTTGGATAATGCCTCTTGCTGAAGCTCTGGTTGAGGCATCGCTCGGCGGCGGCACACACCTGGGGGTGACACTCGTACTGCAGTGCCCGGTTCACGCACTCCGATTCCAGAGAGCACGGACGCTCGTCACTCGGTTTGCAGTTGCAGTGTGGGATCTCGGAGAGGTCGGCCACACACACCTGCACCTTCCCTATGGGCTTGTTACACTGAAAGGGAAAGAAAATGTATGAATGTTTAAAAGCTTAAAGCAACAGAAATAAACAGTGTTGAAGAGAGAGTTTGTGAGGTGAACCTTGATGAGTTTGAAGGGTGCAGGCCGCCGCGAGTTGCGTTCCTGTTCCAGAGCTTCTTTGTTCTCTCGCTGAGATTTCAGCTCCTGGAACCTTCTCGCTGCCTCCTCGAGTGCTACACACACACACAAAATACCACAGGGATGACAAGAGTATTCTTTCCAACAGTAATGAAAATGGTGTGTTCAATGTTACTGTACTGCAAAAAAATTCATCTTAGCAAGTAAAAATCTCTTGCATAAAGAAAATGTTATATAATATTTTACACTGTGAGACCATGAAGCCGCCTTCCAGGTATTTACTTAACTTGCCAGTTAATTAAGCTTAAGCTTAAAATTGCTTTATTTTACTGGCAGAAATTTTTTATTTTCAAAAATAAACACTCGAAATTAGTGTAAAAATGTCTAGAAATTAGTATAATTAACATTTGTTTAAAAAGAAATCAAATAAAGCAAAACTTAAGTTCAATTTGTCTATATATATATATATAAAAAATTATAATATAATTAATAATAATATTTACTACATAGGAACAGCATGATCTGAGTGGTCCACTACCAGGGGAGTGTAAAAAAAAAAAAAAAAAACATTCAGAGTTTCAAAAACATTGTATCAAAAAAATAAACACAGTTTTTCTTGGGCAGTTGAGGCAGAGAGCTTCATCACAATGCTTTAAAATGGGAAGAAACCCAAAAATCTAGTTTTAATTTTCTAATTTAAAAACTAGTTAAATCTAGTTTGTTTTTCTTGCATTTCTGCATAGTACTTACTAAAACTGAATGACTCTGAAGTTACCTTAATCTACACAGTGTTTAGCTCTGCTTAGAGCATGTCTCGGTCATGGTTTAAAAACTTAAAAAAATAAACTATAAAAACCTTGATTTGGCTTTTATATTCCCATGTACTATATACAAAAATTTTGCATCAGAGTAAATTATTCAGCACAATTGTTTATTATCTTAAAGCAGAGTACTGTGCAACAGTCTTGAGCAACCCTCTCTCTCTCTATACATACACACACACACACATTATATATATTATATATATATAGACATATACACTTTGCTTTAGAATTGTACTTGATAATTCTACATTATCAAGTCAGTACAAAACATTTCCAATTTTTAAAAGCTTGCCAGCAAACCTTGAATTTTACATTTTAAAAAAATGCTTGTCAGTTAAGAAAGTAGAGTTTAACACAAGACCACTTTTCAGACAGAAACACAATCAAGGCTGCAGGATTTTACTGCACGAATAAGAAGCAAACGTAACAGTGAAAATCTCTAGAAGACCTGAGGCTGGTTCCATGAGATGCTCAGTAACACCTAGAGCTCATTTCCTTATAAATAACACAAACCTTACCTGCAGCTTTTGCTTTTTTAAAACAGTGTCATCACAGTAAATACTGACTTTGTTAAATTTATCATGGTTTACCGTTCTTTAGAGTATTTTTTCTTTTTTACACATATTCAGTTATTTCTGAGAATATATTTGCTCTGAAGCATTTCTTCACAAGCGGCTCAAGACCACTGCATCGTACTGTATGTGACTGTCCAGCTTTGCAAATTTGAAGTGTCAAGCAAGTGAATCTCATGAATTCTCACCACGACTCTCATCAGCCTTTATTCGCACCTTTTTTAAAAGTCTTGTTTATCCCAATTTGTCCCTCGGCGAAGTTCTTGTCGTTCTCCAAGTACGGGAAAACCCGGCCCTGGTGGATCCAGTAGTAATCGTGAGAGCCGAAGAAAAAGACTGGAAAATCCCCGATGTCATGTTTTAGGTTCTGAATGTTGGACGGAACCAGCCGGGGGTTACAGATCTCAGCGGGCCACCATCTACACAACAGGAGAGAAATAATGCTTTTTTTATACTGCTGAAAAAATAAAAATAAAAAACACCTTTTCAGGTGAGGAGAACAAGTGTACAATTTTTTAGTCTGGGCCAACTGAGAGGTTTGGTGATTTCCAATATTTCCAACACTGACACACTTTATACGCCTATGCAAGTGCTCTGTCCACCACAGAATACGTTTCCATCAGTGCAGTTCTTCTGTTTGACTTGACAGTCGGTTTGTATTACCAATCAGTAGCAGTACTCTCATCCCTTTCCCAAGCACCATTGCTTCCTGGCAGGGTGATGTTTTATGATGTTGCTACTACAATAGCATTTTGACTTGTATCTTGTTTACTTGAAACTCTTTACTGGGGTGCAACACACTATAAGGTGACCCAATGTACACCTTGCACCACATAGTACTCAATACAGTATGCAGGTATGATATTCATATATATGTATTCATGCAGTATACAGGACACGTGCATTTGTTTATCAAAAAATAATAATTACATATTACAATATTAAAAACAAATAAAAAAAAACCCTAGTAATTCTTCATCACACAGAGAACATGTGGCAGTAAATCCGAAAATCTGCCTAAAGCTACTAGCAAATTTTAGCTACAGACCTCATTAATGTATCTTGTATAAATTCAGGTATATTAGCTATTAACTACCTCATGTTCCCCATCAGTTAGGTTACGTATTCTATAATTAAAAAAATAATAATAATGAAAATATTTATTACTTTATTTGATATTTCTATTCTAAGCTAGAGTCAGTGTTCTGCATTCTCACCTGTAGTTGCCGAGTTTGACCCAGACGATCTGTTTATAGTGAGGTTTCTTTCCTGCTCTGCATTCACTACAAAGCCAAGCTCCGTCAGGCATCTCCAGACTTAAACAAGAGGGGTGGAAGGAGGCGGGGCATGCCTCGCAGCACAGGAGTCTTCCTCCTACACACACACACACACACACACATGCACATTAAACACACAGGTGCACTGCTGAGGGCCAGACCTAGCCCTAGCCCCAGCCCCTAACTGCAGGCGGTCGCTATTCACCAAACCTCACCCAAAAGCAAGCACGTCACAAATGTTAAACGCACTGACGACGAGCGCGGAACTGCATGGCTGTTTTCACTGCACCCTCATCGACTTCCCCTCAGCCGAGTTATTCGTTTGGAGAATAATCAAAGTCATGACTAAAACTTTTCTAAAATTTTTTTTTTACTCACACTTCTCATTTCACTCCATCACACACACTCATGACCATATTACAGAAATCAGAACAATCACTATACACACTCCATTCATCATGCAGCGAGTGCACAACCGTAATCAACTAGATGACGTAAACATCTTAGTGAGTTAGGGGAAGTGAATGAGGGTGTGTTAAAACTAACTCTGGGTGAGATTTGAGAAATTGAGTATTTTTTAATCATTATTTGATTTGAGACACAGCCAGAGCAAATGGATTAGATGCAGGGTGATGAGCGGCATGCTCTCTCTCTCTCTCTCTCTCTCCCCCACACCCACACACACTCTCTACCTGCACTGAATTGCAAGGCAAAACAAATGCAACCCAAACTATTTTGAATGGCAAAAAATCTGTGTGGCAAATAATGAGGCCGAAAAACAAAAAAACACAAACGGGAAGTAAAAGGTAAAGATTTTACATGCTGCCATCCAGAATAGGTTTGGATTTCAAATTAATAATGATAATAATAATAATTAAAAAAAAAAAAAAAATAATAATAAGTAACCCAGGATAAGCTTAAAGCTAATGTTAATAAAACACAAACCCAAAGTGATTTAAAGAAGGTTCTGTGGTGGGTGTCATGAAAGAGCAGCTTGAGGACTCAAAATAACTACAGGCAACTTTGTATTAAAAAAAAAAAAAAAAAAAAAAAAATTTATAATAATAATAAAAAAAAATTTGTTACAGAATGAAATACACACAATATTCCCTTACCCCAAATGTAGTCAATCAACCATGAAGTCTTTGGTGTCTGAAATTGTGCAGTAGAACTACAGAGCTAATATAGACACCGGTTTAGCACTGTTCGACTGCATACGCTCGCGCGGGTTCGGACACTATTAAAATAAAAGGGGCTAAAAACCACCTTAACGTCTCGAACCTCAGTGAGGTGGAAATATTTTAAGAAGCACGAGACGAAACAACCAAATCACTCCCGCACTGAACTGGCGCTAAATACACGATTGGATCGTTACATATTTTTCAAATGTATAATTTTGACTCCCTGCACCACCAAAATGGATTTGAAATGAAGCCATCAAGATGTGATTGAAGTGTAGACTTTCAAGGGTTTAACAAAAATATTGTATTAACCAGAATTATTATTTTTTTTTTATTTTAAATGTCAAGGTGCTTTCCTTCACCAAGGAAAGAATTCTACAATCTTCCGTTTTAGTTGTCTTCCGTGGTCTTCCAAAACATCCAGGTCTTTTAGTGTTGCTGAATTCGCCGGTGCATTAGTTCAAAAAAAAAAAAAAGAAAAGGTGGGAGCTGCTCACGAGAACTCTCAATATGCACTACAAGAAAAAGGTTGTCGCTTCAACACTTGGAATCTACTTCAGACCTTCTCTCTTTTTTGTCATGAAGGAACAAGCCATGAATCTGCTCATCATGTCCAATTATTTTTGGATCTGTGGAAATGGTGGGATTGTGTAAAAAAATGGCCGTAATTACTAAATGTTTTGTTGAACAAACTGAATCAAAGTCTACACATGAATCATATCTTAATGGATTCAATTTCAAATTAACAAACAAACGGAGGTGCTGTCCATATATTAATGGACAAGACTGTTAAGGACCTCTTAGTTTGCTGCCTTGGTTTGGCATCTGAATCTAAAATAACTAGAACAATTTAGGTCTGCTTTGATTCATTTGAGTATGACTTGGAGTCAAATCGCTTTCTCGCTTGCAGTTCATTCAGAACTGAAAACTGACTCACTGTTAAAATTCTTGCGGATTGGATACTTAGCATGAGTGAGACTGCGTTGTTCTCACCTGCCTAAAGAACCACACTGGGGGGTTCCAGTCAAACAGGCTAAACTCTACTACATCTGTGAAAGCATCAGGACACAGGTTGCAACTAAACACTAAAATGGAGACTATAAGCATTCTTGACACAGATGGAGTGCAAAACTAAAGCAAATTCACACACCAAATACCAGTATGTTGGCTACATTTAGAGGTACTTCATTACTTTATCTCCATTTTTGACTTTTCGTGCATCTCCAATTTGGTGTTAAAGATGAAGGGTACAACATGATTATTACTGTTAAACATCAAAGAATTTGGAGAAATCAGTAGCCAGCTGCAAGTTAGTCAGTTGCACCAGTTAAACGCAAGGTTTTAACACCCTCATGCAAATAAATCCACTTAAACTACCATGCAAATCATAATATAATAGTGTTACCATGTAACAGGCTTTTAACGGTGTCTTATTCTAGTAAATTAAACCTATGTAATAAAGTAAACTTGTGTTTTTCAGGTTTACATGCATTTTTCCTCTCTCTGGATAAGCGAATCAGCTAATGGATGCTAACTTAGATTTATTTACAGTTCCTGACTTTGCTAAAAACTAATACAGGCCAGGGTGGCACAGGGGTTAGTGCATCCACCTCAGAGCAAGAAGGTCCTGGGTTCGAGTCCTGGGCTTGGTGAGAGCGTTTCTGTAGACTTGATGTGCTTGTGTGGGTTTCCTCCACGTACGCAGGTTTCCACCCACAGTCTACAGGCATGCATATTAGGCTAATTGGCTGTTCAAAATTGCCCCCAAGTGTGAGTGTAAATGTGAATGGCTGTGTGTCGGCACTGTGATGGACTGGCGAGCTGTTCGGGGAGTACGCCGGCTTGGCCCAGGTCAGCTGAGAGAAGCGCCAGCTTCCCTGGTAGGATCCAGACCCTAGTAGGATTAAGCGGTTCAATAATACAGGCCATCACAGAGTCATGACATGAGACCATAGCTGAAAAGTTCATTTCCTGTTTACTGTCAGCTGCCATATAACAATCTGTAGTTACTTCATTCTCTATTATCACATCTCGAGTTTATGGTGTGAGGACCTAGCATTCATTTAACACTTACTTAACATACAATTGTAATTTCAACTGGTGCGACTGGCTGCTGGAGTTCACACAAACACACAAACACACACACACACACACACGGCCTCAGCACTAACTGGTAAAAGCATCTAGCAATTTCTAAGTGTGTATACCAAGCATGTGCTGATATTCCCTTCTTATATTATGATAATTGCCTAAACTTTTACCACAGTTTGCAAAATTATCATAATATTATATACATAATTTTAAACAGTCAATGCATTGTTCCTTTGAGTACAGGGACGTTTTTAAGGATGCCCAAAAAACATCTGTTCTTATGTGGCCTTATGAATGGGAGTATCATCTCCAAAGCACCCCACATCTGCCTACCTACGACTATTCATGTAGTTTTTTAGTACACTTTTGATATTAGTAGAGTATAATCTACATTTCAATACATCCTTAAATCATCAGCACATGCCTAATATAGCGCACGACTGAGCCTGCTTATTGCCAAGCTAATCAATTCTATGTGGTTATTATGCGAGCCGTACGTTATTTTAAGTCCAGCATTTGCATTAGTGGCTGCAAATCAGAAGAGCTGAAATTTAAAAAAAAAACAACAAAAACAAACAAAACAATACAAAACAAATAAAAAATAGCAAAGGCGTGAAAAGCGACAGGGGTAAAAAGGGGGGACGGGAGCGAACGTGAAGTTACCTTTGGCCGGATTCTTTTGGGTAGCTGACGAAGGAGAAGGAATCAGAGGTAATTTCATCAACTCAGCACGATTTGACTCAGTCAGAAGGTAGTGAGACTTAAACGTATAAGAACTTAATACGGTGTCAGTGAGGTCGTGCACTAAGCGTCCTACACGAGACAAACAGGAAAACCCGTGAGCAGTCAATCACACTCCCCATGATTGCAGTGAACACACACCAAGCTAAACACCACACAGACTGACACACACACAGACTCCTGAGCAGGATGTAGGGAGTCCTGAAAGAAGAAAACACACATTTTGGAGAATCTGGTGTTGGCCTGGGAGATCAGTGGTTTAAAAATAAAAATAAGAATAATACTAAAGTCAGCTCGCCAGCATTAATATTCCTGGATTTTTACACATCTTCATGATTTGCATGTGAGGTAACAGCTCACAGTTTTCTTACAGACAAGTAGAAACTATTCTTGGCTAGATTTTCAGTTTTCTAGCACCAGCAGCACTATTTCTCGCCATCTTCTCTCAAGCCAACACCTTCCTCATCAGGAAATCTACAGACACTACAATAAAGAATGATAATTTATCTTCTATTTATAAGGAGTTACAGCATGACTTATTAGAAGAAAAGTGAATCTCTAGCCTATGAATTGAAAGGCTGAAGGTGCGACCAGTGACAGTGTGGGAGCAAAATGATGTGAGAAAACACTGGTAATGGTTTTGTGAGGGTACCCATACATTTCTGTTTAGAAATATTCTGGATTATAGAACTGGAATTGTGTTGCCGAGACTAGCTAGCACCAGCGACTTCTATTAACAGTGCGTATTTGTAACTATCCGAATGCTAGCTATAAACAACGATGTAACGTTTTAACAACATTAATATCCCAAAAGCTTTGTGTATAGAAAGTGGTGGCCACCATTCGTCATTTAATAAGCAGAGGCATGGCTTAATTGTTTTTTAATCTTAAAAATAAATCAAACTGTTGTGTTAACATGCAGCTAATACTGCTTTAAACCCTTTAAAGGAGGAACCCATGATGCTGAGAAACGTTATATAAGCTTACCTACCTTCACCGCAAATTAAAAATAAATAAATAAATACCCTGGATGTGAATTGCCAAGGCAATGACCTAATGACATTAATGAGAACACCCTCATCTCCTCTCCAATCAATCAGCCACAGGCTACATTACTGCTGGGCATGAACAAAAATCGGCCCAGGAAGCCAATTGGCTGGAACAGTGTTGTGTAGCTCACACCAAGCTACTCTCTTCATTTCCCCTCTACAGATCCAAAGCTGTGTATGAACACCAGATTTTTTTTTTTTTTGCAGTATGCACCCAGAACAGACAGCTAGCAGACCTTTAGAAGATCTTTAAAGAATGCACTCACTCCCCTGTCAATCACAGTGACACTAGCCAATCACGGGTATCTGTGAGCTCATGGATATCAAAATGGGCAGATCGCACTTTTCTATGAGTGTGTTACGCCACCTCCAACACTGCCTGAGCAGCAGGTTGAAAATATGCAGTTGGCAGGCTTCATGTGCCTCAGAGGACGAAGCATGTGATAACCATCAGCCTCCCTGCTTGGTGGTAGCTGTGTGGTGGGAAGAGCCGTCTGATGTCAGACTGTTCTTGACTCAATTAGGAAGAAAATTAGGGTGATAGAAGGGGGGAAAAGAAAAGGAAAAAAGGATAAATAACAGCATTTTTAATATAAACAGTATGTGATGGCCATCACTTTTCAAATACGTGGATTTTAATGTTATTATACAGTTCGCATCATGAAAACTACTCATCTAAAAATGTACAAAAGCTTTTTTAGTTTGTTTACCAGTGTTTTGACCACCATATTATTCTAACATTTTTTGTATATTAACATAGCTAATACACTAGCCATGTTAATATTTTGCTGTGCTCGCAGAAATCAGGTTCAACAATAACTGAGAGCATATCATCACAGACTGCACCTTTACAGCCACCAAACACACACATAAAATAGAAAAAAAGTGCATCTGTGCCAGTCACGCTTCGACCTCATTCACACTGAATCAGCGTTTACAGATTATCAAGACACGCGGTCCGACGGCTTAAACACAAAAGCACATCTAAAAGGAAAAAAAAGATTAGACGACAAGATAAAAAAAGAGGTTAGAAAAACGCATTTTTTTTTTAAAGTGGGCTACGTTAGAAAGGCACATTTACATTGACAAAGACAACACTGAAGCAGGTTATTTTACTAAGGCCAGTAATTAAGATAATTCACATGAGGAACAGTTAAGACAACAGTGAAATGTATACAACAGCAGCAAGGTTACTCCAACTCGAGTCCATTAGCCAAGACATGTCTGGATTTTTCTGTTTTTTGAGCTACAAAAAGATATCGTAGGCAGTGAGAGACAAAATACCCCGTAAAACTAAATACTCTATCCCTGAGCGTAATCTGACTCTTTCGCAGCATCTTTCTATGCTAAGCATGTCTTAGCTGAGCGACTCAAACTGGAGTAAGGAGGATGTTTCCTTTATGACTAAACTGTTGCTGTGACAAATACATTTATAGTGACTGTGTTAAAGGTATTCAAGTTAAAATGAAAGGAAAAACAGGCATTAAACATGTGCAGCAGCAACAGCGAGTCAGAGCACAGCGATAATAATGAGGATGTTTCTTCACTCATTTGAGACACTACCTGGTGTTCATAGTGTTCACAGATTAGTGATTTACCCAACACACGTGAACACCATCTAAAAAGAGTCTTCCGGGCTGGTGTTGGGAAAGACAATCCATATTTCTGATCCTGACCAGTGAAACGTTTATGTTTTAAAGGTTCCCACTAATGAATGAGATCTAATGCCCGAGCCTAGTGACTCATCAGGCCGGTGCTTATCCCGTTTCTGTAGCGTGAAGGGACTAGTTCAACTCCTCCCGTCGCAGGTTATCTTCACAGTATTTTTACTGGTACCCATTTATACTGCTGAGTGGACAGAGGCACACTTGTGATTAAGACCTTGCCCAGGGGTCTTAGCACAGTGGGGGTCCAACGGGCATTCGAACCCACGATCTCTCGATCGTGAGCCAGGCACCCTACATACTCCCCCGACATACACCTCCACTGATGTCTTTGCTTTGTAACACCTGTCTTCTTAGTTTAATTATCTCTTTAACTAGTTAATCTTGTCAAGCTTATGATTTCAGCATTCGCTCCATGAACATTTACCTACCTGAAAGTTTGTCTGTCTATGCAAATAAATTTTCAGAAGTCTGAGTGTTGGTTTATTAGCCTCTATGCTTTGTATTTCAGTTTCATTATTAATAATACATTTGTCATTTTTTTATTGCTGCCAGTAGTCATGTAAATCAGCGATATTTAACAGCCAATCACACCATCAACAGAGACTTCACCTACACAACTACAAACTTTGTTTGTGTGGTCTCTAGCCAGCTGATTAGAGCCTTTCCATGTAGTGATTTCTTAACAGGGTTTCTACCCATCTGATTAGAGCCTCTATCCTTCCAAGCAGGGCATCTACCCTACCCTTCGAATCTAGGTTTCTTCTCCTGTGTGGAGATATGCATGTATGCAGGGGCTATCTCCTAATTAAGACCGCAGCCTTTTCTTTTAATCTCTATCTCACCGAGGGGGGCTTTAACCTCTCCAAGTAGGACCCCAATCCTTCCAAGAGGAACCTTTACCATTCTGAGGAGGGCCTTGACCCTCCTTAGGGAGGTGTTGGATACACACACACGAGCACCTAGACACTCTACTACACAGTAAAGCTCCTCAACCGAGTGCAGAAACACATCTCCAGCTGCTCTGACTCACTCCTGCTACACACTGCACAATGACCTGCAGGACTGAAACATTTCATTAACATGCAGTAGACACACTTTCAGTAAAAGAACCAGCCATGTGAATGTGTAAGGTTTTAGGCCTGGCCGGCTGCTTCGGCTCTTTGGCTCTGTGCTGAGTGTGGAACAAGTCTCACCTCGCGAGCAAACGAAACACCAGCCTACGTTTACGGAGGAGCCGAGATGGCCGTTCTTCCTTGTGCCCGAGTGACTGCTGCAAATGATGACGTGAGGCGTAATCACTACGCTCCCGGCTGCGATGCATAGATCGCCTGTGTGATAGGCTTGAGGACAGCGGATACAGCGCATCATCCGGCCTGTGGACACATTCACACGTTTAACCTGAAGTAGAACACGTAAGCTCTAAACGTGACTCAGTGTTGCACTTGAGAGTATGTCCGCACACAATCATCTCTCCACACCTCTGCTCTTAAACACTGTGGAAAGCTCAATCTTTGATGTGTGTGCAATAATCACACCTTTGAGGGCCTTTTGGGAGTCCTTTTCCAGCCAGCAGGTAGCGCAGCAGTGCTGTGGGCACCTCAGGCCTCGTGGTTCCGTGCCAGCGCCTGCGTATTTCCAAGCACAGGACTCATGATAGAAACGGCCACACCCGCTCACTGAACATGGCTTTACATCTTCGTCAGTACGCTTGCAGGAGAAACAAGGATGTGAACCTGGAGAGTGAGAGATTTAAATAAATTACGAGGGATGAAGAAACTTAACCAAGTCTGCCAATTTCCTCACTCTGTTCCTGCCTGTCCCTCTCAATCAGAATTGAGTGCACTGCACAATTAAAAATGAAGAAGTGCTGGTTTTTGGAATAGATTAAATGTTCACATAATGGATACATAACAGTCCCATAAAACAAAATATAATCTGTAAATAATAATAATATTAATAATAATAATAATAATAATCAGATCCTGCACAAGACGAAGGCACCATACTTAAACCATCGACTTAATTTTGGTTGGCTTGTAGGTTTGTCCGATTAGCTGTTATACATCACAACGCTGATTGGCTGTTATGCATCACAACGCTGATTGGCTGTTATGCATCACAACGCTGATTGGCTGTTCACTCTTAAGCAGGAACCAGATGTGTCAGTGTCATAGAATGATAACAACCACAGGTTTTTTGAACCAAAATAACAAAAGCAACAATTATTTTATAGAATATTTCTGGCAATGCTTCTACTGATTCTTAAGGAAACAATGGCTTAAATCTCATGGGGAGAACTGCTTTTGGACAATGCCTAAATCTGCATCATGATAATAATAATAATAATAACCTGTTTTACACTCGGTGCAAATATTTTCTCCCTCTGTTCCACCAGCTGAGGCCAAGCACTCCGGATGAAAAAACCTGTTACACTCCCCCTCACAACACAGCAGGGAATCTCCAAATGTCTCGCAAACCTGAAGGTAGGTGGGCACACACGCAGAACCACACACCTTTTATTTCCAGTTAATTATGAATAATTTATTGGTTTATAATTTCCACATGGTTTTCATACACACACACACAGATACATTGTTCATCTCTGATCACACTCACCTGACACACCATATCCTTTTTGGAGCTGTTGCTGCCCTGCCGAGAGATATTTGAATCATCTGACTGGGCATCCGAGCCATCAGCGTCTACCGTACCAGGACTGTCAGAGCGCTTCTCAAATATGCACTGTACACACATAATCAGAATCAATCCCTAATAGCAACAAATTAATGAATCCTAACACTTGCATTAAAATCAAATCCATGTGCATTGATCAGTTATAACATTAAAAGCACCTGCCTAACATTCTGCAGGTCCTCTTGTGCTGCCAAAACAGTTCTGACCCTTTAAGGTACATTACAAGACTCAACAAGACCTCTGAAGGTGTGCTCTTGTATTTGATACCAATATATGCACCATGCTACACTGAACAAGGTTTGAGGATCATGAAAAGTTCATGCTGTTGACTCGGTCCACAAATTAATCCAACTGAGCATCAGTGGAATGTGCTCGACAAATAAGTCCACGGAGGCTCCACTTCAAAAAGTGTAATATATCACGCTACCAAACCAGATCAGGCCAGGCCACCTTCTTCCCTGGTCCAGTTCTGCACACTGTAGTCACTTTTATCAGTAAGCAGGGGTCAGCACAACCACTGGCATCCAGCCTGGACTGTAGTTACACAGCCCCGTACAAAACAAGCTGCGGTGCACTGTGTGATCTGACATCTCTGTATCATTGCAACTTTATCAGCAATTTGTGTTACAGTGGCCCTTCTACGGGATTGTTCCAGACATGCTATCCTTCATTCCTCACATACCGGTTGTCCTTCCACATACCACTTTTGATAGATACTAACCACTGCATACCACAAACACTCCACAAGACTTGGCCTCTCAAAGATTTCTAGGGATCTCAATTTTGCTCCTGATGTTTGGCCATTTTTCCTGCATTCAACGCATCAAGACTGACAAGATTTACACGGTGCCGAATATACCCCCAATATTCATTATATTATATATATATATTATTATATATCATAATATTATACATTCAGAGGTACCACTGGGCTAAATCAATATCATACACTTCACCCATTAGAGGCTTTAATGTTATGGCTGATCAGTGTGAAAAGAATACGCCAGAAGCAAACTCATGTTTTTGATATGTTCACACTTATACACAACTGACTGACATGTTCGTGTGTGAGTGTTTCTCACCTGCATGTCGTTGAGGCCTCTGGAATCCGAGTCGGATGTGTCTCTGTAAATAGAGCTTGTAACTTCAACATCTGTCGAGGCGCGACTGCGTTTCTTCAGTGGTTTACAGGAATCTGAGATTTCACTGGCTCCTGCAGAGTAAAAGACCAGAGTGCCACATGGTGTAAAAGCAGTACCTGCCTGTAGGTCTACGCGAAAAAACAAAAAACAACATAAAAAACTGATGCTGCGCATACATACAGGCGTTTCTGTACAGGTGTACTGTATATGCCAAGTGTATATATGTATATACTATAAACTATAATACAAGGCTCACCTTTTTGTGTCCCAGTCTTTAAGTCCATCTGAGGCATTGCCTCGACCTGAAGTACACCATAGACAGTCATTAAAAGGTTTTCACTGATTAGAACTGGTAATAAACATTTTATTCCATCACTTCTCACACACCATTACAATTCGATTTAACTCCAATTAGCCAAAGTACATGTCTTTACCTGGTCTTTCTTGACCTTTTTCTTTGGAACTGGATCGAGGCTCTTTTCCAAATCGGAGCGACTCCTTACACACCGCCGCTGCAACTTCCTTTCCATGGACTCTGTACACACAGTGAACAACTCATTTGGGTAAACCAATACAGGTGCTGGAAACAGCCGAGAGGTACCCTGGAGAGGTGTGTGTGTGTGTGTGTGTGTACCTGAGCAAGGTTCAGTAACAGGCGTGTGTGCGTGTTCCGCGCTCTCTGGTTCACTCCATGCTGTTCTCTCCTCCTCACTTGAAAATGTTTCACCCTCCGCCTTATCACTTAAACCCTTACATAATAACAACAACCAAAACAAACACTATTATACATGATTATCACCAAGACCACAGCTTCACAAGCTAGCATGCGAGTACACGCATGTAAATCTCAGAGGAGATGGTTTCTACAACAAGACACCACAGCTGATTTTACTCTTATGCCCCCTTCTCACTGACGCAACGTGACCTGCGGAAGTTCACGGTAATGCTTCCACAGAACACCGCAAAGCAACGTGTGATTGCCGTGGAGAGCTGTCAGCACTGCAGCCTTCTGCAGCTAGTTGGGGTAAATGTCAACGTTTGACTTTTCCACTGCATTTTTGCGAAAACGTGTCATTTCCGTGTGACAATGTGGCACCACCACCAGCACTGTATGACCACCGTGAACATGTAAACACTGACATGCACCGGTGGTACCATACGATGCTCACGGTGATCATATGTTTTTTTTTCCACGATATAAAAGGCTGTGAATCTTCACCTCAGCTATTGGTGCAGAATCATACCTTAGAAGGGGAGAGGATAAAAAAAAAAGTTTTCCGCATCTACACCGAGGGGTGTTCCTCGTCAAGGTGCCGCGGGTGAGAAACAGGTATTAGTGATAAAATCCAAAATCTCTCCTGATAAGGTCAATGCTTTTCTGTGGTGTTCTGGCTTGAGTACAGCACCAAAAACAAAAGCAGCTCACCTCGGGAGACTGAACTCGCTCATCGTCTCTCTCCACCTCCTTTTTTATCTCCACCTTCTCTTTGGGAAGCTGCCAATCACATTTAACGATCTCCACATTCAGCTTCTTCATTGTGACGGAGAGCGGGAGAAGCTTCCGAGCAGCCGCCGTTCGCCACGGAGTCCGGACCGGAGGGGGAGATGGTTGCGTTTCTACGGTGTCCTCAGGCTCCGCCTCTTCCTCCTGAGTGTCTGAGACGCTGCACTTGCGGCGAGGCTGCTGACGGCGAGGGAGCGTCGAGGGATCGTCTTTCTTTATGCTCGTGGAGCGTCTTGTCCTCCGTTTTTTAATCCTCTTTGGGATCACAGGGTCCTCGTTCGCTTTGTCAGCAGGCAGTTTGTCAATGTAAATGAAAGTGTAATTCTCGTTACGCTCCTCTCGGGTCATGAGCAGGGCTGCCTCAGCATGGCCGACACCCACCTCCCACTGAGCGCGCTCCCTCTGGGACTGAGGCTTCAGCAGCTACATGATGGAAAAGAGCATCACGTTACACAATATGAAAAAACAGATATTAAAGAAATTAGGTTGATTAAGTGTATATTTGGAGAAAATATACAGTGTATGACCATCTTTTAAATCTCACTGAAGAAATTCAATATAAAAAATATAGACTTGTGCAGAATGTACAGGATGTGCAATAAGTCCAGCAGGGACAGCATAGGTCTTTTTGGAGAGGAAAAAAAAAGGGGCCCCCAAAACAAACACCATCTCAGTAAGTCCATTATTTTTCTCTGGACACAAATTCCTAATAATAAAATTACATGGATTTATTCTTTTATCAGATACATCACTGTCTCAAAAATACATTTTTTAAATAATCAATTTTCACAAATTACACGTTAATCAATATTTTTAATATATTAACAGTGAACAACTTTATACATATACACACAGGCGCCTGTGTGTATGTATGTATATGCATACATACACACACACACACATACACATATATAAATATATGTGAGTGTGTGTGTGTGGTTGTTTTTTTAATAAAGATTTTTTTGTCAAGCTGTGGATATCACTTGGAAAAAATTGTTAACAGATCAAATAAAAACACAGAATGTACTTTAAAATCTAGTTATTCAAATTATTTCACTTAAAAATCCAGTTACAAGACTTTTCTTTAATAACCGGGCTGTGTTTGCACAAAAATACTATACAGCTTCACCAAAGAAACTGGATGATAAACTAACAAAATAATTACATCTTCAAGCAAGCATAAATCCTTTCCTATAAATAATAATAAAAAAAAAATGATATTATAAAAATATATATCTAAGAATAAAGCAGTGTAGACCTTCTGTCTCTCAGTGGGGTTGGTGGTTCTGCGCAAGGTTTCTGCCTGCAGTTCCTCAAACTGACTCTCTCCTTTATACACCACGATCCTCTTCTCATGAATCCACGCACGCTCAGCCACACTGCCAAAAAACTGCACGTGGTACTCCCTGTGACCTACACACACACACACACACACACACACACACACACTTCAGTATAAACCACATAACCTAAGAATTGAAATGATGTTAAAGCAGGTGGATAACGAAATGAAGGATGGATAGCTGGGATGTTCATCGTTATTAGAGTCTAGTGGAATACACAACTCCATGCATCTTCAATCCAATTCATTAAACGATACATGTGAAGCAACTACTAGCATGATACGATTCAACGCAGTAAGATCTGACATGATCTGATACCAGGTAGTGGTCTCGCTCGGTTCAGTAACAAATCCAGACACACCCGCAGCTAAACAGATAGAACTCTGGAGAAGTATCCACTGTCAGCAGTGGAGAGAAGTGTGTGTATTGAGAAACCATTTACAGCCACGGACGCAGCTTAACACGACAACCGCGGACACGCGCATGGGTGACTCCGAGGTATACGCAATTTTGCTGCCACATGAATGAACAGGCTGAACACACAAGTACAGTACACTCCGTCTCGCACATGCACAGTCAAGGTTCCCCAGTTCATCTGATGTGAAAATGCAGCTGCAGCACAGAAACTGTTCACGTGACAAAACTTGTGTCATGCATCTGCACGAATATTCCTCAGCCTTAAGAAAGAAGGTATCAGCCTAAACGTATAATTACTGCTCATCAGGACTTGTCACATTTTTAATAAATAAAATTATAGGACCTTTAAGAATAATCAGGGCTGAGTGATAGAGGGAATTTTTTTTCTTTCAAAATGTATCACGGTATGAATCAAATCACTGTTTTTGTCGAACTATGAAAGGTTCCATTGTGGTCACAAGTAAAATGTAAGAATATCATGATGCTAACTTTGATTTAAATTAGGACTGATAATGATAAATATCGATATTTGTCACGACACACGTCACCCTTGATTTCCCGTTTCCCTATTTCTCGATAATGGAAGTCCGGGTCGGTCAATATTTTCAAACTTCCCTCCTGTCTGGCCCATTCCTGTCCGAGTGGATGGACGAAAATGAAGCAGCAGAGGGGCACGAAATAATGTCCGATGAACAGATAGTGGCATCAGTGACGGGAGACCTATGTGAAAGTGAGGACAGTGACAACGAGCCAGAACCCACATTTAAAATGAATGTGATAAAAGAATGTGCTGATTCGCTCCTTAAGTTTGTAGAAACACAATATTGTGCATTGAGTGTCGGATACGTGTGTTAAAGTCCGGGACTGCTGCTGAATAGGGACCCCGGACTTTAGCGGTTACCAGACTTTTGAGGTTCCCGGACAGCCTATCCGGGAAACCGAGGGTGAAGAGTATATAATTTCACAATGACACCGCTTGGAAGAATATCATGATAATGCCTCAAATAAAATAAGTAAATAAAATAATAATAATAATAATAATAATATTTTCCATTTCTAAAGGAAAGATTATTGTTTTCCCCCCGAATCATAATACTCACGATATTCAGTTATTGAAAATATGAATGGTCATATTGTAATATAATTTACAGATGTATCACCCAGCCCTAATAATTATATTTGGGGCTTTTGTGGATTTTTTCCCTTTTTTTGCTATACTGTATTAATTCCAGAAGGGAAATTTCTGTCTCTGCATTTAGCCCATCCAAAGTGAGCACACACACGTAAACAGCAAGCACACACGCTCTGAGCAGTGAGATGCCACACACGTTGGCGGCACCAAGGGCACTTCGGCCATTAATGTGGAAGAAGGGAAGGTGCAGCTCACTCCCCCTCCACCACACATTTTTCCTGCTGGTTCGGGATTCGAAACCAGCAACCTTTCGGTCCCAAAGCCGCTTCTCTAACCATTAGGCTACGGTCCTGTCCTGACTTTTAATCAGTGCACTGATGCAAATTTGACCATCCCCGATAGACGATATCACCAACGGTGCACAACAATATTACACAATCGCCTGTGTAGTCCCTCTTGTGGTGAGCGAGTGAACTGCAAGTCAGGTCTTTCTTAAAAAGAGCATTAAAGGTACAGCGTGTAACATTTTGGAGGATCTATAAGGAGAAATTTGGAACATAAATACATATTCTCCAACAATCTATATAAAGAAAACAAAAAAAAAAGTAGCTGGGTTTTCAGTACTGTTTATATCTACATGGTGAGCGGGTCCCCTCTCATGGAGGCCGCCATCTTACACCACTATGTTTCTACAGTATCCCAGAACCATACAGGCTTCGAAGGAGAGGGGTCAGGAATAAAATTTCAGTTGGTTGTAATCTGGAGCCTCAACACAAGATGCAGCTAAATACCACTAAATCTTTCACACTGTACCTTTAACTACTAACACATTTCATAGGTGCGTTTTGCAAAGAACCTAAAAAACAGGAAGGGTGCAGAATGGGGCAAAACACTAACATCATATATAATGTGAACTGATATGTACATGTTAAAAGGAGTTAAAGGCATGATTCAGATAATATGTTGTAATGCCGATGTGAATGCGAAGGTGGTGTAAATTCATGCGGTAGTGGAAGGTATCAGGGATAATACCATTACCTCTGGTGTTAATGCGCGTGTGAACCTTTAGCTGGGGGTCCGAGGACACCATGCAGGGCCACCATGGGTACGTCCCGACCTTAGCCCACACCAGATCCCCGATCTCATACTCCACACACACCGAGGGCACGGCCTTATCCACCTGCACACAGTAACCATCATCCATCTTCAGTGAATTATCATCCGCAGGACCCTACACAGCACAGGCACAGGAACAGAGGATCATGGGAACAACCAGTACATCGACAAAACATTTAAGTTGCAGGTTTTTCCATCAAAGCAATGACAGTGAAGTGACATGAACATGTCTGGTGCAGATAGAAGTCTGAGATGAGGACTGGCAGTGTGTAAAACTAAACCAGTGACACCTTTAACACATGTGCTTTATTCTGGTTGGGGTCACTGGTTTCAGTGGATCATTACTTTATACCATATTTTGGGAACTAAATATCATTTTAGTTCATATATTATCGCATGAAGCTACAAACAAAATAACCATGAGAGTAGGACTAAATAAATAAATAAAATCAAGCCAAAAAATGGATACACACACACACACCCTGAGTTTATGCAAATTTAATGGAAAACTGGTATTTTTTCATGTGTCCTATCACCCCTCCCCCTAACATTTCCAGTAATACTAACACCGAAAGTTCCTTTGGAAATATATTTCTTCATGAATTCAGTGTGACTTCTCATTTTGTAAACATCATAAAACATCCCCGTGTAGGACAATCGACTACATCATGCACTGAACGCAACGCTATGACAGAGACAGGAAGAAGAGAAAGGTAAAAACGAGTGTAGAAAGTCATTTTCTTCAGTTTCTTCTAAGGATGTTTTCCATATTATCAGACACATAAAAATAATAATAATATCAAACTGTCAGTGGTGAAATGTTTAGATGTGGTTGTTAGCCCTGTAGTGCACACACAGACACACTCTGTCAGACGCACAGACACACGCTCGCTCAGACACAGACACACACACACGCGTACACACACACGCACGCACAGACACAAGCAGACACGCGTGCACGCACAAACTTGCGCGCACGCAGACAAACTTTCACGCGCGCACGCAGATACACACAGACACGCGCAGACAAACGCACGCACAGACAAACGCATGCACAGACCTGTGTGTACGCACAGACCCGCGTGCACGCAGACCCACACAGACCTGCGTGCACGCACAGACACACTCTCTCGCACACCCGATTCCGGACCTTCCTCCGTACATCTAGTTCTCTGTAAATCTTTGTGTACTATTTTACCACATCGATATTTATTACTGAACTACACCACAGGTTCGTCCTGTAAACTCTGAAATTGCACTTCATCGGAGTTTACACTTTCTTAAGAACCAAAACTTTTATTGTATGAATTCTGACATTTATATCTATTAATATTTTTTCATAAATAAACAATATAAATAAGCAGTTTTGTTCTGTAGTGGATCCAGGAGTTCACTCACCTGGACCTCCTTTGGTTCGGGTTTGGGACATTTGAGACTCAGGGTAGGCTGCTGCTCTTGTAGCACAGCCTGGCCATCACCAAGCTTCACTTCTTGTTCGGGGAAGGCACTGTGTCGGCTGGTTTTCTTTTTTCTCTTCTCCTTCTTGTGCTCGTTCCTCCTGGTTGACTCCTGGAACTCGTGCAGCAGGTCTCCGCACAGCGACGACTCGAACAGCTCGCGGCCGTTCTGATACGTCTTTATGATCTTGATTTTGATTTCTGGGGAGTTCGTCTTCTTCTGGGCGACAGGCTCAGAGGCTGCCTCCTGAATGGGGGCAGGAAGGGGAGGTGGAGAGGAAGGCAGGACGAGGGGAGGAGGGGGGTAAACCTGCGGAAGATGGAGTGAAGACGAGGAAGATTGAGGAGGCGGTGGAGGCGGATGGGGATGAGGGGGAGGCTGAGGAGGTAAAAGTTGAGGATTAGGTTGATGCTGCTGCGACTGATGTTGAGGGTGAGAATGAGGATGATGGTGATGATGGTGGTGATGGTGAAGATGAGAATGTGGAAGAGGAAGAGGAGGGGAGGAGATGTGAGATGATGCTTTTTCTTGAACGACGGGCGACCTCAGCACCGTTCCCTCCCCTAAGATCAGCCCGTGATCTGACTGATAGTTGCGGATGGCACCATAGCCATTAGCCGAGCCGTTAGGGAACTGTGAGTACAGCGCAAACTTGGCCTGCTGCTCGTAGGCGCCGATACCCGCCTGGTAACCGTTTGCGACGACCCCTAGGTCGTCCGGAGGGTAGGAGAACCCCGGATCGAGAGGCGAATCGTAGGCGGAGGGGCCTCCTTCGTCCCCGGGGTCACTGATGGCATCGTACACGTCCTCCTGTCTGATGTTAGCTGAGTCAATGAGTTGAGGCGGTTGCTGGATTGTGTTTCCCATGATCCCTTGCATGAAAGAGAAGGAGAAATCCATTGTTCTGCTCCAGCATCCTTAGGTTTCCCTTTTTCGTACAGGGTCTGAAGGGGAACATAGAAAAACAACGAAAATATAAGCACACTTCATAATCACAGCAGGGTGGAATTCTTGATTCTGATTGGTCAGATGGACTTGATTCCTTTTTTTTTTTAATGATTAATGAATTTTGACAATTATCCATCTGCAGGTTTTCAGGTAATGTGTTATCACGTTTATAATGTAACTTGCTCAGATGCTTCACATAAATAGATTAATAATAATAAAAAAAACAGGTTTTTATATATATATATATATATATATATATATATATATATATATATATATATATATATATATATATATAAAAAACACACACACACACACACA
>JAOUQZ010000008.1:44543-68924 GCA_028564935.1 Neosilurus hyrtlii
ATATACACACACACACACACACACACACACACACACACACACACACACTATATATGTATTTAGATTTCCATATGTGCGTGTGTATATGTATATATAATCACAAACACTATATATGTATTAAGCTTTCCATAAATATATATATATATGACATTTGTCATTTTTCTTATTGAGACTTTTATCTTTTGCATTACTTGGTATAAAGCAACTGTGTGCACGCACTTTCCTCCGGGATCAAAAAAAGTATTCTGATCCTGACATCAACATGTCCCTGGTTACTGACCATATTCCATCTCTTTATACGTCCAACATTACCACTGGTTCCAGATTGTTTACAGTTACCTACCAGCTCAAAGCTCTCACAAGGGCGTAAAGGGAGGCGGATAAAAGTGTGCGGAGTATATGAACACTTAATAACAATAACAGGCTAAATGGGCTGTTACAAATTGCCCCTAGGTGGAAGTGTGAACGGCTGTGTGTGTGTTGCCCTGCGACGGCCTGGCGAGCTGTCAAGGGTGTACCCTGCCCTCGCCCGGAGTCGGCGGAGACGGGCGCCAGCATCCCCGCCACCCTAATTAGGATTTAGCAGCTTAGAAAATGAATGAATGAATGGATGGAGAGGCTAAATGAGTGGAGCAAAACTATCTGAGCTTTCTGAGTTTCCATGAAAAGAGTTTTTATTAAGCAGGAAAATGTAGTCAAAGCTTCACAAACCATTTCAACGTGTAAGAAAAGCATGCTGTGCCTGTCTTCATTTCATTATGTTGCCATAAAATAGTTAATGAAATCAAATAAAAACAAGAGGAAGATTGTTTAAACACCCTGAGATTAACACTGTAGCACTTAACCTTGTACCTCCAGCATCTACTTCATCACCACTAAAACTGGATGCCCTGAAACTTTTGTTTTAGAGTTTAAACACCGAGGACGTGTGACTAATTAACTTAAAAATATCACCAGGAACACTTCTTTATTTATCAACTAAAGCAGCCTGGACGAATTCCTCCACTAAAACGTTGTTTTTAACTGTTAAGTGCATCATAAATCACATAAACAGTGATGCTAACTTAAAACATTGTTTGCTCTCAAGGCTAAACGTTAGCTTGCTAATTATTCGCTTATATTTCAAAAAATAATCATACTTATATCACTAAACACTTCTTAAAACGTGTATTGATCATGATTATACTGTCTACGAAACGATATTTTGTTAAAAGGTGTAGTTAAAAACGTTTTTTATACATATTTAGGATGATATGATGTTAGCATGTTGGACTTAGCCACGTCCTGTGCTTCAAAAATGAACCTCGCCGTGATATAAAACGCTTCAGTAAGGATATTAAAGACGTGTAACTCTGATTTATTGACATTTTCACTTTGAAATCAGGTCAGGAATGAAAAGTGATGTGTAAACTGGTTGATACGCTTGTTTTTTTCCTCAATTCAAGCGCATATAATAATAACAACATGTATGCGAAGCCAAAGAGCCAACATGGCTGCCCTTTAAATCATGTAACTGGCCCGTTTAGATTTGTAGCCCTTTCCGACAAGTGGCCCTTATTTTAAACACGGAACCAGAGAAGGGGGGAAAAAAACCCGACGTTGTGCATTTTTAAGAATCGTCCAAAAAAGAAGGCGCAAAGCATGCAGGACTACGGTTTATTCTGACGCCATGCGAGCAAACAACGAGGCAAAACAACAGCAGAATAAAAAAAATGTCGGTACCTTCAGCGTTTCCCATTCTAAACAAATACAGCAAATAATCTGATTCCGGATGCAGAGATCATAAATCTAACGCGATCTAGACAAAAGGGGCTTTGAGCAGAGCAGCTGCAGAGAGACAGACGGAGCTCCGCTCAGGCGAGGCTTGATCGGGAGAGGCCCGACGGTTCAGTGCAGATCAGGGCAGATTGGACTCCCATAGATTTGATTCAAGCCTTTGCTCGCTCTCCCTCTGGATGCAACAAAAGCCCTCTGCTAGAAGAGGACCGGTTGCCAGATTGTACCAAAAAGCATCAAGGCAAGGAACATTAAAATAAATAAATAAATCAATAAACTGGTGCACAGTTGAGGCTCATTAATCATCACATCAACACTCAATCCACTGTTGATCGGTAGTGTCAGTAATACAGTAGCTATGTCAATGAGTAGTCCATATTCAACCCACCCGGGCACCAATCAACCTGCTGAATTATTAGCACAATCTGGCAACCCGGTCACTTCAATCCATCTGCTCTGATCAATCTGTTTATTTTACCTGATCATTAAATTTAGTTTGGACCCAAAGCAGAGGTTCACAACCAAAGACAAGGAAGAAGATCCAATATAAAGTTCATGATTCCACCCACAGAATGGTAGAATGGTTAGATCCAGACCGTTCTCATCATGATTTCCAAATCTAATGAATGAAGGTTTACATCAAAGAGGTGTAAATTTATACATTTTGTTCATAAAGGTTCAGGGTGTCCATGTTTTAAAAAACGAACAAAAAAAAAAAATATCATGAATAACGACATTGCGCTGATTAGAAATGTCACGTTGAATTCATCATAACAATTGGTCAGGATTTCCAAATTCCTCTTAATAATAATGATAATCATGATAATAATAATAAAGTTGTTGCTCTTGTTTTTGTTCTTGTGAGATATATTAATATTATATAATCTAATATATAATCTAGTGACCCGCCCAGCGATGTCCTGTCCAGGGTGTACTCTGTCCTCACCCAAAGTGGGCCGAAATGGGCGCCAGCCTCCCCGCGACCCTAATTAGGATTAAGCGGTTCAGAAAATGAATGAATGAATTCAATTCAATTCTATTCAGTTTTATTTGTATAGCACTTTATACAACTGACATTGTCACAACGCAGCTTTACATAGTAAAAATAATTTTAGGAGAAATTTAAACATTTTTCGACACCCCCCTACACATCCCTAATGAGCAAACCTGTGGCAACACATGCTAATCTATATAATAATATAATATAATATAATCTAAATAATAATATAAAATAATCTAATAAAGTATAACCTATATAGTAATATAATAAAGTATAATATCATATCATATCATATCATATAACATAACATAACATATCATATCATATCATAGTGGTGGCCTGGTGGTAAGGTGCTGGTTTACGGATCCCAAGGTTTGGGGTTCAAGCCCCACTATCAACGGGTTCTGTTGAGGCTGTCCCCCCAGTGCAGCTAACTGGGTTATCAAATGCCGGCCATGTCTCTCACTGTCTATAGTGGGAGGCATGTAAAAGAACCATTGCTGATTTTCGTCAAGAGTAGCTGCATAGCCGTCAGCGTGTTTCTGCCCTGCGATGGCCTGGCGAGCTGTCCAGGGTGTACTACTCTGCCCTCGCCCGGAGTCGGCTGAGATGGGCGGCAGCCTCCCCGCGACCCTAATTAGGATTAAGAGGTTCAGAAAATGACATAACATAATATAATTTAATATAATATGGCAATCCAAGTTGATCAATCTGGCAACTTGATCAAACCAATTAAATCCAGCAACCCTCTTCAATCAGTTAATTTCTCCTCCTCGTGTCTGTCAGGTTGGGTTGGTCAGACGGGGTTTACTGTGTGCCAAAAGTAAAAAGCCAAATTTCCCTTGCGGAATTGATACAGTATATCCAAAAAAGCCCCATTTTTTCACCCTGGACCACCAAGGATGCAGATTTACAGCAAATTTGGTCGGTCATCGTGTAAGATTTGACAGGGTTGCCAGATTGGATTCCTGCTTTCATTCAGGTGTCCAATGTTTAGCGTGGACATGGAGTGATTGTGCGTGGGTTGCCAGATTGAATTGCTGATGATCCATCACGTATGCATGCGTCAGGGTTTAAATCACTGAATGACAGCGGATTAAATAAATGGATTACAATAAAATCTGGCGATTCTGGAGAACTAATTCATCATGCAAATATAATTAAGTAAATAAATACCCAACAACAAACAAGGTATATGCTTATATAAAGGACATTATTAAATCATTACTAAAATAATTAATGTACTGTATTATTATTGTATGTACTGTATAATTAATGTAAATAGACTGCTTTAATTATTATTAAAATTAAATGGAATTCATTGCTTCATCATATTTTTTTGTACTATTTGGCAACACTGTTCAGCGCGAAAAGAAACACCTCTTGATTGGCTGTGCAACGTGGACCGAAAAGCATGATGGGAAATGTAGTTTCCCCCGCCTATCGTCTACACGTAGCTCACGTTGACTCATTGCATGATATAGTACTATACACAGTAGTATAATAATACAGTGAGCTGTAATTGTATTGTTATATAATTAATCACTGCAGTCTTGCTGTACATTATCCAAGTTTAAATGAACTAAAGATCTAAATGCATGCAAACAGATTCCACATGGATTATTCCTTTAACATGAATGATATTTATTGATTTATTCCTCAATAAAAGCAAGTCGTGCATTGGGGTCAACAAAGGTCATATCCCAAAACACGTATATTGTATATGATTAAACATCATACGTGTCTTATACAAGTCTTTTGGATCTCTGTAAGTTATTTACTTAGTGATAGACCATTTCATACAAACAGTGTCGTACATACATCACATTATCAAAATGTGTGTCAAGAAACATTTATATGCTGTGAAACTTCTTGAAAGTGAAAGTCTTCTTGCTCCCTCTTTTATTTGTTTGTTTGTTTATTTGTTTATTTTGCAGCATCAGCATATTTGACATTTATGGCCATCGGCCATCTGTAATTGAAACATTACTTCAAATTTGTAAATCATATATGAGATATATCTCAAATCTCCACATCACTTATTTTTCTTTAGTGCTACATGATGGTTCTGAGTAGAATTAGGATTTTTTTTCGTCTGACAGTGTAATCCTGAAAATTTCTTTTCAAGGCAAAAATCACAGACAGCCGAGTGCTTCTTGAAAACAGGCGTAGTGAGAATCTTTAGGCTTTTAAGCTTTAACACGCTCAGATTGCATCACATATCTTTATAAATAACTTTATATATATTATTAATAGTAATATGTCTCAGTGCTTATGACAGTGCTAAATAAAATGAAGGCTGGTATACTCTCTCATCGCTGTCGATTGGCAACATGCATCTGTGAGCTTGTGGATGCAGAAGAGGGTAGGTAGCATTTTGCTCTGAGTTTATGGCGGGGCATGAGGCAAAAGAAGCAGATGTTAGACTTGATGGTTGTATGGGAATTTGGTTGATGAACAAAATGGAGAGAAAAAAAGAAAAAAACCCACAAAACTACTTATATCCTAATACTACTTCAAGTAAGTCAGGAACTAAGAGAGGAGTTTAATTAGTGCTTATTTAAATAATTGGTGGAGAGGGAAGCGTCATCTGCTTATCCAAAGCCTTGGAGGGAAACCCAGGCAGAATTTACCCTCATTCAAACTGGATTCATTTTTCAGGGTAACTAGACCCCCAATTGGGGAAGCGTACCGGCCATTACCGAGCCATTATAAACAACTGGTGGCCTACAATTACTTTTTTTCTTCCCTTAAAAAACTGACAGTGATATACCAAGCAGGTCTAGAGATATAGGTCTGCATAGACACAAAAAAATGCAAAATCACAAACTGACAGGGAAACAATACCAGCTATGCTGTTGCAACTGGTAATAAATCTCATCAGTGGGAAATCTTGCATCTGAACAGAAATAAAATGTCCATACAGGAGTATTGAATTACTAACGACGTATATATTCTATAAGCAAAATATTTGTGTCACGTGGTCATACGCTCCATTCAAAACAGTGTCCAAGAGGTCATAGAAGCACAGCGAAATATCAACACGAGGCCACACCCGTGTCAAACATCACAGACACGTGCATCCTGATGGAACTAAAATGATCAAACGACTGCTGCGTTGCAAGAAATACAGTAAGCCATACTGTCTGTAATCATCTCACTGGCAGTCTGAAAAAAACACTGACATGGCGAACCAGAAAAATAGGAAATTGCCCCCAGACCCTATGTGAGTTTATTATCATGTGGAGAGAGTTTATCAGTGATAGTCGTGTCAGGTGACTACACAGAGTGATCCGCCCTGAGAAGGCAGATAAGCACACATTGTCTAATCAAAGCACAAATTACACAAAAGGACAGACAACAAAGTCTAGGCTCTTTTTGTTTAACAAAAAGGTAAAATCTTTTTTTGTTTGTTTGTTTTTTTTATTTTTGCTTTTACGATTGGAATTCTGAGGAAACACAACAAGTATCCAGTACAGACTTGAATCACTTAAAAACATTTTTATTACAAGTCCAGATACTAATCCTTTTACATGTCTCTAATAGAGAAACTAATCTGGCACAGTGATATTGTGGTTAGCATGTCTGCCTCACAGCAAGAAGGTCCTAGGTTGGAATCACGGGCTCGGCAAGGGCATTCCTATGTGGTGTTTACAAGTTCTCCCAATGCTTGTGCATTCACTCGTTTGCCAAACCACTTAACCTTACTCGGGTCACGGGAAGACTGGAGCCTCTCTCAGCCGACTCTGGCCGAAGGCAGGGGACACCCTGAATTACTTGCCAATCCATCATAGGGTCCACACACACACACACACACATGCACACACACTAACAACCATTCATACTCACACACACACCTAGGGGCAACTTGATACAACCAATTAGCCGAACGTGCATATCTTTGAACTGTGGGAGGAAACCGGAGTACCTGGAGGAAATCCACACAAGCACAGAGAGAACATGCAAACTCCTCACAAAAACACCCTCACCGAGCCTGGGACTCGAACCCAGGACCTTCTTGCTGTGAGGGAGGCATGCTAACCACTATGTGCCACCCAATTGAAAAACATTTGTGTAATTCATGGGACAATTCAAACACCATCAAATAATTTTTGTCCTTTACCATGGATTAGCATTCATATATCTTTTTCTGAAATAAAGTCCTATGATGCAAAAGTAGAGAGGGCAGGACTTTGGCTTTCTATAGCTTGCCCCACATCATCTTTCATTTTATATATATTGACATATTTTTTGTATCCTATATTTTATTTTGTATTATATTAAACTTTATTCTATATATTTCCTTTATTTTCTATATTTTTTTGCATTTATATTTATACTGACGGGGCAGTAGTGGCCTGGTGGTAGGGTGCTGGATTGCTGATCCCAAGGTCGGGGGTTCAAGCCCCACTATCAATGGGTTCTCACTGCTGTCCCCCCAGTGCAGCTAACTGAGTTATCAAAGGCCGGCCATGTCTCTCACTGTCTATGGTGGGAGGCATGTAAAAGAACCATTGCTGATTGTCATCAAAAGTAGGCTGCATAGCCGTCAGCGTGTTTCTGCCCTGCAATGGCCTGGTGAGCTGTCCAGCTTGTACTCTGCCCTCGCCCAGAGTTGGCTGAGATGGGCGCCAGCCTCACCGCGACCCTAATTACGATTAAGCGGCTCAGAAAATGAATGAATGAATTTATACTGACCTTTAAAATCCTTCGTTCTTTTCTTCTTGTTACTTTGATAGTTCATTCTTTACATTTTTGGACAGTCGTACTAAGCATTTCTCTACATATTGTACTGTGTATAATTTGTATGTGACAAATAAAATTTGAATTTGAATTTGGTATAAAACACAACACAGCCTCTCGCTTCACAGCAAGAGGATTCTGGGTTTCTGAGTGGAGTTTGCAAGCTTGCATGGGTTTCCTTCGGGTTATCCTCTTACAAAGACATGCACATTATGTCAGCTGGCTACTGTAAATTCCCATCGGTGACAATGGTTGTTTGTGTTTGTGTTTGACCCTGCAGTAGAAAGGGGACCGGTTCAGGGAGGACGCCGCTTCTTGCCCGAAGTCAGCTGGGATTGGTTGCGGTTTCCCTGCAGCCCTGAAAGATAAGTGTTATAGATAATATATGGATGACATTTAGAAATTCTCAAAAAAGTTACAGTGAAATTACTGATATCTCTTAATTCTATTTTTGAAGGAAACATACTGTGGAAACAATCCCTTGTTTCTAATGACCTGCACTGAATATTGCCCTCTCTAATATGGCGGACGCGTTGACGTATGATGCTAGCTGACATCAGCTGCTTTTACTTTTCCTGCATATAATCTCTGCGATCACTGATTACATGACTTAAAAACATAAGGAACTTTGCATTTCTCTCATGTAAATTTTTTGTGTCTGTGTGTGTGTGTGTTTGTAAAAATTCCGCTTCTTGTGGGTTTCAAAAATAGTATATGTATCTGTGTGTATGTGTATGTCTGCATGTCCGCCGTCTGCGGTTCGGAAAATGAATGAATGAATGAGTAACATCAGCTCCTTGAACGGTTTCTCAATCATTTTCTTTTCAAACATGGCGCCGGTGCTGATCTGAGATCAGGAACTCAGGTGTGCTTTCCAGGCGGGTATCGCATGTTCAGGTCCATGAAAAGTGATTGGGCAATCACCTCTCGTCGCATAGCAAAAAAATATTCTACTGGTTGATTTCTTAGTCAATCACACGGCTTCCCGTTCTCCTGACGTAAAAAACTGGCTGATCAGACATTGGCCAATCGACGCTCAACTTCTTTCTCAGTTTCCTGGCGGTTGGTGCTGTTTGCTGTCAGTCACAAACCGGCACGTCCTTCATCCGGGCATCAGAGCTCCTGTCATCGATTTAGTTTAAGAGGCTGTGAGAGGAATTCGGCCTTGTGAGCAGTGGTCGGTCGCTTTACCACCAGAGTTACTGATGTTATTTAATCGAATAGGAGACTGAAGTAACTTGTGAAGAGTACCTGCTTAACGTGAATGGCTTATATCGTTTTCAGAGGAGTGATTTTTGTTGCTACACCGTGGACAACGAGGAAGAAATTTGACCCTCATAATAACGTTATAGGTTTCAGCCGACAAACTCCATTTTTATTTCAGCCAAGTCAAATGATTTTGGTCTAACACCAAGGACCGTGTAACGACACTCCAAATTTCAAACAGGTATTTTTGTTTTCTTCATATTTTCACTTAAACTACCGGTTTTGTTTGCAGTCCGTGCCGGCTGTTTACGAAAATCGCTTCATGAAGTAACATGGCTTGACGCATGTTTAGCTATCAGGCGGAATCCCTAATCAGTGCAGGTTCCCTTTATAGTGCACTACTTATAGGGGCACGATAATGGCTTCTTGTACACTCTCTAGTGGGCGGTGTGTGCGATTGGGATTCTTCCTCGTATATGATTCGCGGAACGTTTGTTCTTGTGGTAGAATTTGAGCTAAAATCCACTCAGTTTGTATCGTTTTGACTTAAGACGTTGTACATAATACACCTTGGATATGTGTGGGGTAAGTGCTCTGTGTGGGGTAAAGGAGTGATTGTTTCGTGCACTGTGTTTTGGGAATCCGCAACTGAATCATGAACCGAATCCCAAATGATTCCCTTCCTCAGAGTCCTTTCCAAGTGGTACTTTTCCACGAGGTCTGCAAAAAAACAACCACCAAACAAACAAACATGGAAAAACAAATCAAGTTGTGTCTCACTGTTTATATTCATTGAACTGCTGGATATTTTAATGAATATTTAAGAATCATTCACTCACTCATTTGCCAAATTGATGCAATGGGAGGCTGGAGCCTATATCAGCCGACACTGGGCGAAGGCGGGGTACACCCTGAACAGCTTGCCAGACCACTGCAGGGCCAACACACACACAACCGTTCACACTCACATCTACGGGCAGTTTGGAAGACAGTTAGCATAACGTACATGTTTTTGGATAGTGGGAGGAAACCGGAGTACGCAGAGGAAACCCACACAGGAACAGGAACAACATGCAAATGCCCAAACCTGGGACTTGAACCCAGGACCTTCCTGCTGTGAGGCAGACATGCTAACCACTACATCACTGTACCCCCAAACCGTATATTATTAAGATTATGTACTTATGATAATTGCGGGATGCACCATAATGGAATAGACCGCTTATGGATGCTCTTTCAGGGGTCAGATCCCTGTCCTGTGTATCCCTTTGTCATGACGATGATGTCACAATCTGTGACATCATCACCCACTGATTGAGCTACACACTATGTGATGCTACACAATCTGAGATACTAGCACCGCTAGACACTGTCACAGAGAGGGCTGCTCGTTGGACTGTATTTAAAACGGGCGGAACGGTGACTGGTCAGTTTGAACGTTATTTGGGAATTCGACACGGAGCCGCCATATTGGAAACAGGGACGTGGTGGTTGGAATGTAAGTGAATGATGGGAGAAAACGACTATCATACTGAAAATCCAAAATCCACGAAAGAGTGTTACGTCATAAATTTAAGTATTTACCCGAATGTAGAATCCAGAAGAGCTGGAATAATGTTCCACAAGTGAGTTTTAACCTGTTAATAGCTGGGTATAGGCTCGGCCGATTTCTATGAGTAACTGTTACAGTCTGTCAGACTGTCCAGACTGGATCTATTGTGGGTCTAGATCTCTATAAAATTTTCAGATCTAGATTCTAGAAAGACTTTTACATTCTTATGTCAGTTAGAAACGTAGTAGTATAATATTTATACAGTGTACTGTTAATGGATGTATTTATTAACCCGGAATACAGTTTTCAACCTCAAGTTTACAAAAACACAGTAACAGCATTTGTGTGGTTAAAAAAACCTGCATGGTCTCTGAAATATCCATTAAGTCTTTATCAGACGTCTCTCACGTGCCATCATTTGCTATGTATATACGATCGTGTTTGCCCGTATTGTACAGGAATTTAATGATTAATTAATAATATTAACAAATATTGCAAAATCTATGCACACATTGGACAAAAATTTACACTACCGTGAAATGAGATATTAGTAACCAGGTCGTTTTTAGCATTTATGCAAATTGATAAAATAACACGAGGCTAATCTAAATTGTTCATGTGATTCAAAGAAGCTGAGGGGAAAAGATGGAAAATGCTAATTTCCACTGTGATGACAGTGACGTACGCGTACACATGTATGATACATCTCTTAGGTCAAACTGCTGAAATTTGCAGTAGAGTAAAGCAACTAATGTAGTAATGTGGAAGTTAAAACAATAATAAAACCCCAGGTTCAGACGATATACTGAATGAGTTTATAAAATGTTCAAGTGAAAGAAGGTTGTTGTGTTTAGTGAGCTGTTCAGTAGTGTATTGAGAACAGGTGTGGGATTTTACCTGATGTATGTTGTAGTCGGAAGGTTTTTACTAAATTACTGTATAAAAAGAAGGGTGACAAAACTCTCTAATAATTATAGAGGTAGAGGTTACCTTGGTAAACTATCTTTAATTTTCTGTATGACTGCTTAAGCTTGTAATGTACTTTAATTATAATAGTATTATGGGTTTTTTATAGCTATTTTAGCAATGTGTCCTACAGTATTTTTACATTTTATGTTGTAAAATTCACAGCACACCCACTTTGGGTCAATGTATGTGAAGTAAATAAACTTGGAAATGTAGTAACACTAAGTGTTTGTTAATGCTGGTACTAAGACTAAAACAATGGTTAATTTTTTTTTGATGGCCTGTTTAGAAATGTTAAAGTACAAATTTAATTATTGATATAAGGATGGCTGTGGCATCAATCCGAATTCAGACTTGCGATATCCGGGTTGATAGTTGCGCACCTTGTCGGGTATAATGCATTTTATTTTTTGTTAAAATATATACAAATATGTTGACGAAATGGCACACACATTTATAAATGTATTTCTCTTAAACAGGTTATAATGTGTGTGATGTCATGAGACAGCAAGCCTACCACGTAGATGCAGCTATGCAGGTTTGTTTACATTAGCAACCTGCTCGGCTGTTCTACATCATCCTGGTTCCAATATGGCGGCGCGTAATCGAGATTTTCATCCGATCACCTTTCCAGTCTGAATACAGTTCAATGGGGCTGCTACCATACTGGGGCGAAAGTGTGTTGTGACATAATTGAGACTCGCGATACATGATGTCATAATGTCAGCGTGCCTTTATCCTTTGTTCAGTTTATTACTGCGTTGAGTGCGTTGCAGAATGAGTTCTGTTTGCACCAAAACCCTTGAGAGAACATCGACACGTGTGTAGAAGTGAGATACAGTGAGATATCTCGAACAGCGAGGTGGATTTTTCCAGGTGGCAAAGCAGAAGGACTGAATCACCATTGTGTTTGGGTCTTGCATGATTTACCAAACTATATTCTTTGGTGTTTTAATGTGATAAACAAAATACCAATGAGCTGTTGTGGCCCAGTGTGCACAGAACAAAACATTTTAAAGTTTCAGACATTTATTTTTAACTTCTGAAAAATAACAACAGAAAATGAAACTGATGAAGGGCTCTCAAAAGATCCTCAAAAGTGGTGGAACCTTCCGAGCACAACCAACGGTGTAGTTGGTATTTCTTGATGGGTACGTGAAAAAAAAATTCTTATATCTTTTACTTGCTTAATTTGTCCATTAATTTGTTGTTTTTTGGGGGGTTTTTTTGGGCTAGCCTAGTACTAGCCAAAATGCTAATATTCCAACCTGCGAATTTGAGCCGTTGGGATTTAAACCAGTCTTTGTTTCCCAATTCAATCACTATTTTCAATACTTCAAACCCAACATTGGTTAGAAATGTTTTTGGCCTAGCTCGTAATTTCAACATGTGAAGTTCCCTGATATAGAATCTCCCGAACGCGGCAAAAGTGAAAATAATATCCGTCTGAACATATGTACCGTAGGCTTTCAGTGATTTGTGTGTAAAGTCTTGGGTGGTTCATCAGATAGATGTAAATATCTAGAAAGTTCTTATTTGGCCACTTGCTAGCGTTGTGATTGCCAGGATTTGTCAGCTGTGCTGTTTCGATCAGGAAGCTTCTGGCGTAACGTTCCTCTCCCTTCTCCTTTGTATTTTGGTGACCAGTTAACTGCGCCTGCATGGAAGACGGGCGTTAAAATCTATTAGTGAGGTATCAAAAGCATGTTAAGGAATTTGGTTCTAATATATAAAATTATGTGTAATTTTACAGTAAACAATTTTTTTTGTTACTTAGACTGACTTCTGCACTCTTGTATGTGACGTTATTCTATGACAGGCACGTCTGGCCTCGTGCTGTGTGAGTGTTATAAATTTAGCAAGCAGCAACCTGACACACTTGCCTACACACACACACACACACACACACACACACACACACACACACGTTCCCATGAAGGCATTATTGTCCACAAGGAAGTGAAAGCTGTTCCAGGACGTCACAGAGCTGATTTATTACCCTGAAAGTTTCTTTGTAATTTTCCACCACTGACCTTTTCTTGACTTAACAGACCTCTCTTTCCGTTTTGCAGGACGGCGTGCGGTGTGAGCTCATCATGGTCATGTTCCACTCGCAGGTGCTGCTCGCGGTCACGAGATCAAGGTGAGGTGGTGATTAGAGTTTCAGAGATGAGATTCATTTCAGTGTGGCTTTGTGTGATGTAAGATTTTCTTGAGTTTATAACCGTCGAATCACTTCGTATGTAAAGTGCAGCACATCATTTTTAAAGCTGTGTGGCAGCACGATGGAGAATCATTTTATTAACTTGTAACTTCACTGAGCTCAGATGCAAGAACAACAGCTGGTGCTTGGTTCCTTACTTCACGTGTCTGAGCCAGTGCTGGACCCTTTTTCTCTTTTAAGGAATACAGAGTGTGTATCAGATACAGTTCGTGGCAGCTAAAGTCTTGTTTATTTCCTAATTTTTTTGGGAGGATGGAGTACAGCCCAAGGAACACTCCATTAGGTGTAGGTGCTGATGTGGACCATGATCTGGATCTGGGATTTTTTTTCAAGGATTCCCACTCTTTAAACTGCTTACTCTTACTAGGGTCATTGAGAGACTGGAGCCCATCTCAGCCGACACTGGGCGAAGGTGGGGTACACCATGAACAGTTCGCCAGTCCATCACTCACACACACAAACACAATTTTAACAAATTTTCGACTCCATTAATAAAGACTGCAATGCTTCCACAAAAATTGACATAAGGGTTACCACAGACCAAAGTTTGGTCAGGCTCCAGACTTTTAGTGTACAGGGCTTATTGAGAAAAGTAAAAATTGTAAAAATATTTCTAAGAAATTAAAATAATGAGAGAATTAAGCTACATTGGTGGAGGCTTGTGCTGTCTGCAATATATTTATTACTAGGGACCCTTTCAGTAAATTTTCGAAATGTGACCCGTAATTTCATATTTAGTTTGATTCTTCCTTAAGTTGCACCCTCTCCACCATCTACGCTGCAACCAGCCGTCAAGTCTCTCACGAGTCGAAGGCCTGACGTTAATACGATTTCAAAACAGCAGTCCCTGTTCTGATACCTGTTGTACATTTGAAAGCATCTATTAAAGACCTGTAAGTGAAAGGTTCCTTTTATTTAGTTTTTCAAGCACGTCTCAGTGCCGGCAGGAGTCACGGCACGCTGCACTGCACGCCGTCATTCATCCGGAACATACTTAAAGTGCTTAAGTGATAAATGTTTAGAAGAGCCGAAGAGATAAAATCAGGTTACGTGTAATGTTGAATTCCACTGCGTCATATTCTTTACTTGGCGTCAGATCATGTTGAATCACTTGGTGTTGACTCGCAGTGGGGATGAGTCGTATCGTATCATGTTCATAGCTGCTTCATACTGCGTATTTTAAATGGACCGCTTCGGATCGTTGGTATTGTATCGAGACTCGGATCGCGTCTCGGATCACTGAGTAATGGAGATGTAAGGTAAAGGATGTGCCGAGCCTAGTGGGTCATCAGAGCCAGAGCTTATCCAGGTTTCTGTAGCGGGAAGTGATGTTGAACTCCTCCCGGGTGGGACACTAATCCGTCGCAGGTTAGCTTCTGACTTGTGGTCAGGGGTTTTAGCATGGTGTAGTGGTGGTCTAACAGGGATTTGAACCCACCACCTCTTGATTATGAGCACAGCACCCTAACTACAGCACCAGCCCAACAGTGGAGATGTTCATTGACGACCCCCCAGTGTGTAAAATGTAAGAGAAAATTACGAGTCATACAGTAATATGACCATGTTTACTTTTACAGCATTTGTCAGATGCCGTTATCCACAGTCTTCTCTCACAGTACTTACAACTGTGCAGTTGAGGTTTGAGGGCCATACTCAGGGACCCATGAGTGGCAGTCTGGCAACACTAGGATTCAAATTCTACCTTCTGATCATTAGTTTAACATCATATTCACCACTTCAGTGTAGCTGGTTATTGTTTATGTACCGTGATGTAATGAGTTGGACTTGCTTTCAGTTTCGTGTTGTGTGTTTAATGTTTCATGTGGGAATCCCCTGAAGCTCTTTATGACACCTAGTAATCGTAAGATAATAACATGGTGAGGTTTTGGTTTTAAAAAGAAAGATCATGTGGCTTGTTTCTATTTTCCACCTTCCTTATTTATTTATTTATTAGTTAGTTAGTTATTTAAATATACATTGAAATATTTGGTAAATCCTCACTTCAAGTTAGCTCTCAGATTGATCTTGATATTAAAAGGTCTGAAGTGTATTATGTGTGTGATAGTACCGACAGGTTATGTATAACTTTATCATTGAAGCATATTGTCTACAGAACAGCCAACAATGATTGTTGTTGTGTGTTGTATCTTTTCGCATGCTTTATCCTTCCTCAGAGGATCGTACTTCCTGTCCAAACGGCATAGCTGTTTGCGTCTGTCTTCTTCATGTGTCCGTTATCACGTCACCACGTTGGAGCTCCCGTCCCACAGCGCTCCCAGGCCACCCTACCCTCGCGTCTCCCACGTCTTCTACACTCCGGCTCGGACCCTTCACTCCTCCTGCACCTGGCTCCAGGAAGTGCAGGATGCTTCTCCTGAACATAAACAGGTGAAAGGTGACGCGGTTCCTGATCCTGCCAAAGTCGTCGCCCGTAAATCTCTGGGTCAGAGAGTGCTGAGCGAGTTGAAGCATTACTACCACGGCTTCCGGCTGCTGGGAATCGATACGAAGATCGCCGGACGCATAGTTTGGGAACTGCTGCATGGACAAGAGCTCACCCGCAGGGAGAGGAGGCAGGTACGCTCGGGGAGTTAATTAAAAAAATCTAAAATAAGACTTTGTGATATTAATGGTAATTTAGTGGTTTCTGTGACTCCTGTTTTGGTTAAAGTTTTCTCACGTGCACTTTATTGAATGATTTAGCTGAAGGCATCAGACCAGAGACTGGCGACGGGTGTGGAGACATGGCAAAAGCTTTCACACCCTTTATATATTATTCATATTTTCTATCTGTGTTAGTAGAACTCAGTGAAACCACACATAACTACTCGGAAACACACGTCTTGGTGCTACCCACAATGCACTGCATCAGGTTTAACACGGAGTGTGTGAAACTGAATTACACCATGCATTTGATTGTAGGATGATATCAGAGCGATTGTTCAGCTCCTGAATAGACACCAGTAGTTATTTAGCACCATAAATACCAAAGGCTTGGAAATAAGGTGAAGCGCCGGGGAACTGCTCTCTGATTACTCCACCATCATCTGTTTATGTTAACGGTTAAGCCTAAACTGTCTCCCGCCTCCCCCACCCCTCTTTTGCAGCTGATGAGGACGTGTGCAGACTTGTTCCGTCTCGTCCCTTTTATGGTGTTCATCATTGTCCCTTTCATGGAGTTCTTGCTTCCGGTCTTCCTAAAGCTCTTCCCTGGAATGCTGCCCTCTACTTTCGAGACGGAGTCCAAGAAGGCAAGTGTCACCTTAACAAAGCGTTCAAATATGATATATATATTACAGCGCCTCCTGCTGTTTCAGGTATTGTTTATTTATAATATGCTGTAATGGAGCTTTGAGATGAAAAGTTTTGATATGTTGCCGTTCTGTCGCTGCAGGAGGAGAAGCAGAAGAAAAGACTCGCGGCTAAACTGGAACTGGCCAAGTTCCTCCAGGAGACGATCTCCGAGATGGCCCGCAGGAACAAAGCAGCCGTGGGAGCAGACGAGACGCAGAAGTTCTCCACTTATGTGCAGCAGGTACGAGAACTGAAAAGTAAGACGGGATGAACCGGTTCTCTCCGTTTAACACTTAACGAAAGTGGGACGATGCTACAAATGAGGTGTAAATTGTCTGGAGGCAGATGTCCAAATTTCAAAAATACAAATAAAGGGGCTCCCAAGTGCCGCATCGACAGGGTGTGTGACTGTCAACCCGGAGATCTCAAGTTTGAATCTGGGTTGATGCCACAGCCATCCGTGACCGGGTGTCCATGGGAGCTAATTGGCCGAGCTCTCATGGGAAGGAAGGATGGCATACGCGCACTTCCCTGTCACTCACAGCGATCATCAGCCAATCATGGGAATCTATGCGCTCGTTCGTACGAGGGGCAGATAGCACTCTCCCCACCTCCCCGCAAGTGTATTAGGCCATGGAGGGGACATGTGGATGCTTGGTGGTGGGTGTGTGATGGGGAAGGCAGTAGTTTACAAGTGGGAATTGGATACGACTAAAACTAGGGGAGAAAAATAAAATGAATTAATAAATAAAGCACATTTTTAAATGTTGTACCCAAATGTCCAGGTAAGACATACAGGCGAGCAGCCCAGCACGAAAGACATTGTGAAATTCTCCAAGCTTTTCGAGGACGAAATAACGTTGGAGCATTTGGAGCGACCCCAGCTGGTGGCTCTGTGTAAACTACTGGAGCTGCAGCCCATCGGCACCAACAACCTTCTGCGCTTTCAGCTCATCTTAAATCTACGCACCATCAAAGCTGATGACGAGGTGACGAACCTGCGCCTCTTCTGTGTCCAGAACTTGTGACCTAGGTGATAAAACGTGTACTAATTGTAGCTTATTTCCCGCCCCCTCTCCATTCGTCTACTTAAAGATGATCTCGAAGGAAGGCGTCTCGGCGATGACCGTAGCTGAGCTTCAGGCTGCGTGTAGGAGTCGAGGGATGAGATCGCTCGGTCTCACCACAGATCAGCTACGACAACAACTCCAACAGGTACAACATCAAGCAGTGTGAAGAAAGTCCATCAGGAGGGGGTTTTATTGTTTACTAATGAATACAGTGGGACATAATGACTGGAACTGGACTTTATTGTCTACTTTAAATTTGGAAAGGTTTCCCCCTGAGTACAACGGTTATGTCATTAATGTTGCTCTGTGTTGTGTGTTGCAGTGGTTGGACCTGCACTTGAAAGAAAGCGTTCCTCCATCTTTGCTGCTGCTTTCCAGAGCCATGTACCTAACAGAAGTCAAACCTAAAGCTCCCGTTATTCCTCCTGTGCCCAAACTGGAGGTACGCACAGTTTCAAAAAACATACAAGAGATCTTATGATGATTCGCACTATCATACGCGGACATCACTGACAGCCAGAAGTGCCGTATCAGACCAGTAGAATGTAGGATGTGTGAGCAGATACAGCAAAAAAAATTGAACAATTAGAGAAAGTTAATATAAAGATTTAGGCACTGCCTAAAAAAACGAAATTCTCCTGATACAAGGTTTCGGTGTGAATTCGTTTTGATGATGCCATCGATGACGTCATGTCCTGTAGCCGTCACGTTGAGAAATTAGATCGATGCTGTACCAATTTCTCAAGTCTTTTGCATATAAGTGCCGTGCAGAGCTCACAGAGTACAAGTGATTTAAAGGATATGAATTTGAATACTTGCAAGATAACAGAGTGTGGGGTAGAGATGTGAAGGAGAGAGTGCAGGCAGAGTGGAATGTTTAAAAATATATCTTTGAAATTTTATAGCCAACAAGAGAGGAGATGAGTTCATTCCTGGGGCTGGTCTGTCCTCAATAATGAGCCCATCAGTCATCATCAGAACCATAGAGGGCCATGCAAATACCTGCCTGTGCAGGTTAACCTTTTAAAGCCGAGTACAAATGTCCAATTTCAGTTCTAATCCCTGACGTAAGTTTAACTGATTTCCCTGATAAAGCAGGCATGGACAGATGTTTATAAAATGGCTGTCAATAAATATTTTCAGTGATGCAATGCACAGCTAACACTACGGCACAGAAGGTCTAATGCTTCGTTCGTCTTAAGGTCGTAACCTGTAACTTCCAACCTCTGATTAGAACCACACATGCATGCTTACACCTGATAAGAGGTCCCCAAGTTCATGTTAATGTTAGGTAATGTGTGTGTGTGTGTGTGTGTGTGTGTTTTTAGAAGTCTCCTGTTGAGAATAACGGTACAGCAATGCCCCCTTCTGTGGAAATGTTGGTTGACTCCGCCCCTGTCATCAAGGACAGAAAGGTGAGTGATCTATCTATTATACTCTCACACCTATGGGCAGTTTGGAAGAGCCAAGTAGCCTAATGGGCATGTTTTTGGATTGTGGGAGGGTATACCAGAGTAACTGAAGGAAACCCATGTAAGAACAGGAAGAACATGCATACTCCACACTATTTAATGTTAAATGGTCGGATACTTCTTCACTGAAAGCGTCAATCAACGACATTATTTTTCTGAATTATGTTATTGTATTAATAGTAGTAATAGTGGCGCTCCTAAGAGGAGGTTAATTTTTGCCCACAACAGGAAACTGCCGTGTCACTAAGTTGATGCTGATTGGCTATTTAGTGTTGCTGACTTGCTTGATGACAGGCAGCAATAAGAGGAAACAGAGCTCAGACTCACAAAGAATTAAAAAAAAAACAAACAAACAAAGCACAATTTAACTCAGGTAGGCAGCCAAACTTTCGTCGAGCGAAACACAAAGCATTAACGGTAATACAGAACATGAACTTGTTAATTGGATAATTAAACTAAGAATACAGACGCAGATATCAGCTAGCGAAAGGTGATGAAAAGAAAACCCAGTGGTAACCTTTCCTGCTTTCACTCCAGACCGTAGTCGGGAAGTGCAGGGAAGATTTACTTGTTTCCTCCTGGGCTGAAGCTAACTGCAGGGTTAACAGCCCCCCCTCTTTAGTCAGCAGTAAAAAAACAAAACACAGACACTTCTTGATGCTGAAGAGCTGCAGGATTTATTAATATGCGTCCTGAAACTTCACTGTACACTCATTACTCTCTCTTTCCACCATGCTCGCCCCATCTCTCTCTCTCGCTTAACTACACGCTCACTATGTACGCGCAAAATCAGAAGCTGTCCAGCCCTTAAAGGAGAAAAAAGCTCCACTTTTTGGCACTGCCTTAATCTTTATGATGGTGTTTTTATTTAAACTGTCCTTGTTGTGTCAGGCTGAAGAACTGGTAGAGAAACAGCAGGATGTGGACATGCCATCACCAGAGGCTCAGTTAATCCATGTAAGTGCATGTGTCTGTGTTCAGATAGCTCTTTATAGTTAAAGAGTAACTGAGTTTTATATAATGGGATCCCATATGTCAGGGTTTCTGCACCAGTCCACATACACAATGAGCTCACAGCTCACTTACTGCTTTAAGTCTCAGGAAAATCCTCACCATCTACTTCCTGTGACCTGTACAAACATCTCAGTTCTACTGGAAACTACTGGAGGAGATTGGGGGGGGGGGGGGGGGGGGGGGGGGGGGGGGGGCGGGGGGTATGGTTCTTATTAACAAGGCGAACAGCATATGTATACTCCGTTGGGAAATTTCCAGCAAATATATTTAGTCACATGACCAGTCACCTTACAGATTTTACTTCTCAGCACTAATGTCTATTCTCTCTCGTGCTCTTCTCTCTCTCGCTTTCTCTCACACACACACACACACACACACACATGCAGCATAGAGCTATTTAACATAACCCAGTTAATGAGATACAGCTGCTGTGTGGCTCACCGACGTGTTCGTTTCTTCCATCAGGCTAAAGGTGCAGAAATGGCAGCGAAATCCAAGATGACTGCAAATGGACTTTGACAGTTTTCTGCTGAATTATCACTGGCTGTTATTCTTTCTCTCTCTCTCACACACACGCACACACACACACACACGCACTCCAGGATCTCAACAATGGACTCCTAAGCATTTGGGCCATCCTCCTGTGTACTGTTTTTCCCTTTGCCCTCCAAAAATGGAGAGCTAGACTGTTAGCCGTGGTGCTTATGAACACACACATACAGAATAATTTCCGTTCTTAAAATGTACATTTGTAAATAAATTGTAAAACGTTACTGGCTTATTATTATGATTATTATTAATATTCATATGACGACCCAATCCTCTGTCAGACACGTGGCAGTGCCATATTTAACAGCTGAGAATCAGTCCTGCTGTTTATTTTTATTTTGTGCGCTGAGTGCAGGCGCGTGACGCTCTCATTTTTTTCATTGTTTCATTTCCTTTACAGACAGAATGCCGAGTTGTATCGAATCCTCAGGCATTGAGGGATGAAATAAACTAGATTTCAGTCGTGCACTCGACTTTTCAGACTTTTTTGTGCTTGCAGAATTTTGTCGTCTGTTTTTTTTTTTTTTTTAAATAGTACTAGAAATGAATCAGCTGCCTTTTTCACTGTTTATATTGGAACTGAAGAATATAAATTATTATGGATTTTAAAAAAAGCTCTAAGCTCTAATCTGGAGTTTTGCAAGAAGAAACGGGACAATTTGTTCTGCTGTAGGGAAATTGTAAATGTGGATTATTTTTTTTATCCTGAATATGCTATATATTTTTAACACATCACCAAATTAGCTGAGCAGTCTGTGGATCTACAGTGCCTGGGTCATAGTTTTTGTTTTTAGGAAAGAAACAGATCCTGAATCTACAAATATTTGTAATCAGATTCAGATTTTCCTCCTGTCACGCTACAGCATTGTCATTTCTATATACAGCAGTTTTGCATTTATTAAAATATTTATGTGATGAAAAAGTGTAAAGAGTCCCATAGAATCTGTAGAAATACTGAAAAGTTTATTTTATTTTATTTTTTAAATCTTGGTTTTAGAATTATGATGAGGGTATAGAAACTTGCACACGTTTTAAAATAAAAGTACTACATTCTGTAAGCTAACCTGTTCAACTAAGAGACTTTAAAACTGGGATAGTGTTGTGCCCAGCTAACAAATTACTTTTAGTTATTAATCTTGGTTTATTTAATTACATGGTTCTTTTGAAAACACTGTGATTGGCCAATTTCTTTTATCCAGTGGTATATTTAGTGTCAGTAGCAAGAGCAATAATAAAAAAAATTAAACTGTTATAAGCATCTGAGTAATAAACAGGATCCCCTTCTTGAGGTGGTGTAGTAGTATTATTATTATTATTATTATATATTTTTTGACCAGCTCACCCTTTGTACATGATCCTTTCTGTATTAGTTTGCATTTAAGCAGCGGTTCTGCATACAAGGACTTGTAAAATAAATTCTATTCTCTCAGCACCCATTCATTTATATTCAGTGCCATATTGGTTATAACCTGCAACCTGCCTTAGATATTCTTATATATTATGAGGTTCTATTAGCACATGTATAGTTGAACTGTGTCTGAGATCACTCCCGCACTCACTCATCCATTATTTACTACGTACATATACAGCTCACAAGTGCTCAGAAAAATATAGTAATCATTTGAAAAAGTTATTATGCTGGCTATCTGTCATATTCGATGAGAGTGGGTGGAGTACTTGTGGGTGAAGTAATTGTTCTATTCTGTCCAGTCACTGGATTGTGAAAGCACATTCATTATTTTGTTAAAATTTTGGAAAAATGAAAAGTTTTTTTCATCAAATAATTTTTCAGAATTGTCATGGAATAAGTTTAGTTGTTAATGGTGTATGCGGAGACATCCTAGCGGTAGATTAGCCAGTCAGAATGTGTGATTTCTTATATCCAGTGGGTACGGATAGAATAAAGATGTTTATGTAACGTTGGCCTCACTGGTATTCATATGAAAAGTTAAATATCAAGCTGAAAACGATTGAGTATTATGCTACTTGATGCAGAAGTTTAACTGAGAATTTGCACAACACTTATTATATAAAGGCTTAAATGTAGCTGCACTGTATGGTGAGGAAAAATTTAATCCATGACCCAAGGTGTTATGTCACTCCTGAACTCTTTTGTTTTTATGTATTTAGTTTTTTTTTTATATTTTGTTTAAAGATACAGTTTGAATAAAACTGGAAAAAAACAGAGGATTTAACAGTGTTTAAATGTTTATGTATATTAGCAGGAAATTAAGAACTACAGATTGGTGTAACCCTGCAATGTTGGAGTTACTGGCCTTTAATTCCTCATTGGGGCTTTAAAGAAAGCTGCACTACTCTTACTGGAGAAATAGGTGTATGTAAACTGTATGGTTCTTCATGTGCCCCCTGCTCCGTGAGTTCGGACAGGCACTGAATAACGGTTTGTTAGAAACAGGATTGAAACAGTCTGGATATTTTTTTTTCATTTTTGCCTTGAGTTTGAGTTGTGCGTGTTTTTTCATGTTGTCTTACACTACGGGGTTAAAATTCTCACCGAATGTGGTGTAACACAGTATGATCCCATATGATTGTTTTCGTATTTCTAGATCTCAAACTGTTCAGAGTACTTAATAAAATGCCAGCTGATTTGTCCGTGTGGGCGTGGCCTAATATTCTAATTAGAAGACTTAACAACTGTTGGTCTGAGACTCCTGGTCAAGTTTGTATGGGGTGGGGATGGTTGGTTGGGGGTCTATTACCAGCTCTGTTTTTCTACATTAAGTTTGTTCTTTATAATGGTCATCAATAACATAATGCTTGATTCTATTTCATTCTAAATTGAAATATTTAATTTAGACGTAATGTTGGTTAAGAAGTGTGCGCTCAATTATGAAAATATGTATTATATATTTTATTATGCTGTATTTTATTTAACAGTGATTGGCTGAATCTGAGTTGACTGTTGGCGTATAATCCATTACATCAGTTTTCACTGATTGTCCAAGAAATTTAAGGTGCTCTTGAAAATTTAACAAATAAACCAAAAAAAGTCTTGTTTTAGTGTGGGTGTGTTTTTTATTTTTTTTTAATTAAAAAAAAAAATTCTGTTTGTTTTTGTTTTGTTTTGTTTTGTTGCTAATGTAGAATACACTCAAAACAATTATTTGCTTCAGGTTCGGTGGACGTCTCTGAATTAGTCCACTTGTTCTGTTTTGGGGACTTTTTGGTGACATCCACCTTCACCTTTTGATGAATAATTGTTATTAAAACTATAATTCATCCCTCTATATACTAAACTTTGATGCGAACTTAAATTTCCTGACCTGTAGCTGCATGGTGTAGTGTATTGTTTTACTGAGACGTGATTGGCGAATTAGATAATTGCCTGGAAAGGTTCCTATCACAGTGGTTAGTGTGTATATTTTTCAGCTGCTCTTTCATTAGCATGCACACCAGAGTTTAAAAACCTCTGCATTATGACTTTCTTAGGAACTCCACAGTTGTATAACCATTTGTACCCCCCCCCCCTTTTTTTTTTTTTTTTTTTTTTTTTT
>JAOUQZ010000008.1:69024-85404 GCA_028564935.1 Neosilurus hyrtlii
CCCCCCCCCCCCCTTTTTTTTTTTTTTTTTTTTTTTTTTTTTTTTTTTTTTTTTTTTAACACACTCCCGAAGCCTAAACACATGCTGTTTCATAAACTGGCTGCTCTAAATTGCCCAAACGTATCAATGTGAGTGTGAACCTTTGTCTTTGTGTTTGCCCTGCAATACACCAGAGACCTCTCCAGGGTACACCCCAGTCCCCCTTACCCAATACCAGCTGGGACTGGTTCCAACCCCCCCCTCCAAATCATCAATGAATAAGTGCTATAGAGTGCGAATGAATTACAGTTTGATTTTCAGCTTACTACCACTATGCGGCACTAGACTCAAGGAGAAGACTGTTTCCTTCACAAAAGTTTTCATTCTCTCCTGAAAATTTAGTTTTTCTTTCTGTCTCATTCCTTTTCCTCCTCTGTGTCTTTCTCTTTTCTCTCGTTCCCTCTCATTTTAATTTTATGAATGTCTTTATATCACAGAACAATTCATTAGATCAGTCAAAAAAACCAATGGATGCACTTTTATTTGTATATAAACTCAGGGATTTGTGTATATATAGTGTATATCTCTGTTTTTCTTCATTTCTTAGATCTCCTAATCCTCAACCTCGCCATCAGTGATCAAATTGTGGATGTGGTCTGTGTGCCAACCACGCTGATTCATCTGTCTGTGTCTTGCTGTGTCTCTTTGTGTCTTCCTGTCTCCTGCCTGCCTTCCTGTCTGTCTGCCTGTCTCTTGCTCTGTTTATCTGTTAATCTGTCTAAATGAGAATGAGCTCCTGAAATGGGGACAGTCTGCTGAGACAGGGCATGACATGAACAGGGCAGACTACTCAAAGAGGATTGGATGCTTAAACAGCATAGGCTTGAAGAGGATGGGCACCTCATAGAGCACGCACTTCCCAAAATCAGCTCACATTCTGCATCCTCATCGTCTTGCTCCACCTCATGATGATCGATGCTGTAGTCTTCATCCTCGCAGGCTGGAAAAAAGAAAGAAACATAATATTTAACCAACAATGATTTAATGATGATTTGGCCACTCTGGGAGCAAAAAAACTGCTGTCTGCCATAAACCTGAAGGACAAACAGTGCGATCATTCTCCATATTTTATGGTAAAACTGTATTTCAATTTTGTTTCACTAATTTGATAAACCAATAAATCCTACTAGGGTCACGGGGAGGCTGGAGACTATCTCAGCCGACATGAGGCAAAGGTGGGATACACCCTGAACAGCTCACTAGACCATCGCAGGGCTACCGCACTCACACCCAAGGGCAATTTGGAACAGCCAATTAGCCTAATGTTCAATTCTTTGGACAAACAAGTTCTGTTCAATATAATTACAGCATAAGTTTCCTTGGCATATACCACCTTTCTGCCTATCTAGGAATATTTCAATAAGGTATTTTAAAGAATCTCAGTAACTCACCATTCAGTGGCTTGACTTGTCTGCTGTTTCTGGGTTGAAGGTCTGCTTCCTGGAGGTGGGGTGGCTCTTTAGCAGTGGCTCTGGTCATGTCTGATGATGCAGAGGCGGATTCCTGTGTGGCTGTAGTAGTAAATCCCTGGGCTGATTGAGAAATGCATCCCGGGAATGATGAAAAAATTAGCCCCATCTGAGTAGGAATAAATCCCCCTGGGTCCACAGGATCCACGCCCTCAGGCGGAGGACCAGTAAACCCCTGAGCGCCTGGAAGACCGGACCTCTGATCCAGAATACATGTCGGACAAAGAATGGTGCCATCCTCAGCCTGAGGGGAAAACCCCTCGTATGGTGGAGGAATGAATCCATGAGACGGATGAATACACCCCTGAGCCCCTGGAGAACTAAACCCCTGAGCCAGAGGAATAAATCCCTGAAATGATGAAGGAATAAACCCCTGAGCCAGAGGAATAAATCCCTGAGCTAGTGGGGGAGTAAACTCCTGATACGGAGGACGAATGTATCCTTGAGCTGGTGGAGTAAACACTTGAGCCGCTGGAAGAATAACCCCCTGAGCTGGATGAATAAATCCCTCAGCCAGATCAGCAAATACCTGCGCTGGAGCAATGAAACCCAGATCTGGTCGAGGAATAAATCCACCAAAACATGTTGCAGTACTATTACAGTATTCATCGCAATACTGTCTGAAAGGCCACATTATGAAATCTTTGGAGAGTGGAGTGAGAACTCTATAGATGAGATCTGATTAAATACTGTTTATTAGACCCCTCCCCCAATGCAGTTAGTTGGGATAAGCAGTTGCCTATGACATCACAGGTGGAACAAGCATCTACCTGTGATGTCATAAGCAACTGCTTATCCCAGCTAACTGCACTGGACATCTACCTATGACATCACAATGTAATACTTGTACTTTATAATAAGGGAGCAGTTCAGGATACTACTACAGGATCGCAATATTATGTAATCACAATAAACTAGGAATGCACAATGGTTATCGACCTAATAATGGGAATTGTGATGTCACGCCAATAATCCAGATAATGTCATTTTAGCCAAAAAAGACAAAAAGCACATTAACCCATAAGAACCCGGACCCATTTTCCCTTACATGAAAATTATGGGGGATATAAAACAGCCCAAATGGACCACATAGAACACATTTCTAATTTGTTTTTGAAATACTGCCGCCTACTGGCAAAGATCTGGAAAGTTACACATGTCACATCGGGTGTTTATGGTAAATTTCTTCCTTATTTGAAATTAAATCATGAAACTTTTTTTTTTGCTTAGTAACATATATTTGTATTTTTATTTGCATTTTCACAAGATGCATCAAAATTCTGACTTTAAATTTGATTGCTTTTACCACAAAAAAAAAATGCTCAAACTGAATACTACCTCAAATTGGGTTTGCAACAAGTTACTGAAGCTGTAAAAAAAACCTTCACATTAGCAGCACTAACTATTGTAATGAGTCTCTTGGGTCCATTGAGCAGTTTTAGCAGAGTAGCTTAGGTCAAATGGTAACATTTGAAACAATTTCGTTCTTCAGTGAAGCAAAGACGCACATCACAGTTTGCACAGAGGGTGATGGTTGCATTTATTTTGCAGAATTTGCAACGGCCACGCTTTTCACACTTCACAGGCCAGTGTGCAACCTGGTCAGTGCGAACATCAATTGGAACTTCCAACACAGGGCAGTGGTGGAGATGTGGCTCCAAGTATTTGGTGACCCCTTTGTGCCTGCCATCTTGGGTGGATGAGGGGGTCCCTTCCACCTTTTGCACTCAGCAGAGGTTTTCTGATGGTAACGCACAGCTTCACGACCACATAGCACTCAATATCGTCCCCTAATGTCTGCGAACACCCTCTTAGGCCTGGGATGAAGTAGTTTGGATTACATCAGATGTGAGATTGCTACTGCGGCAGAGATGGCCCCAGAGAAGACGTTGCGGGTACGAGCTCTGGTGCAAGTGATAGGAGATGGCTGGATTTAACCACTGATTTACCAGCCTTGAGCTGAGTATTCTCATCAGGAAAGGAGTCCTTCAGTGCTTGTTGCAAAGCCTCCAACTCAGCCATAGCATAAACCTCAGGTGTCACGGGGTTTCTAGTTTTGCTGCCCCATGGTGCTGGTGGGCTGTAGCTTCCAAGTAATCATTTAGCGTTTGGTATTGCTGTGGCTCTGGCACGGTTCTAACAGAAATTGTTAGGACAGTGGTAACAAGGCACTTAATTTCATTCTCTGGTTCACCATGAGGAAGACATGGCGGTTCAGGCCATTTAACGGTTCAGGAATATTGAGACTATCTGTTGTGATGCATTGTGTCACTTGTTAGGACTTATGGTGGATGGTGCCTCTCACCTCTGTGATCCTCCATACGTGGTGATTGGTGAGAATGTGAATGAGGTGGAGATACAGAAAGTCTGGATGAGGTCATTATGTCGGATGCCTGGAGCTGTAACTGAAAGTGATCACTTTGTGTCTGGAACTGTTGCCAGAAATCCTTGTTCTCTTGCTTTAGCTCCTTTAATGAGGCAACAAGTTTGTGGTTATGGTAGGTCGGAGCCTCATCTTCTTGGCTGGGCTGCTGCCCTTGGTGGACATATCTGGTATCAGGTGTCTTGGGCTGATATCTTTGGTACCTCCCTTCATAGCCTTTGATTCTGGTGGGTTAAGACCCCTGGGCTTGGTTTTATCCACAACTGTGCCCCTGTCCAGCCAGCAGTATAAATGGGCACCAGTAAAAATACTGGTACGGTAACATGTGATGGACTACCTTCCCATCCAGGAGGAGTTGAACTCCTAGTTGCTCCATATTACAGTGACAGGGGATAAGTTCCCGCTCAGGTGACAGGCTACCACAATAAGATCACAATAATATACACCCTGGACAGCTCGCCAGGCCATCGCAGGGCCAACACACACATAACCATGCACACACTCATTCACACCTAGGGATGATTTGGAACAGCCAATTAGCCTACTGTGCATGTTTTTGGACTGTGGGGAAAACCAGAGCACCCGGGGGAACCCATGCAAGCATGGGGAGAGCATGCAGACTCCACACAGAAATGCCCGAGCTGAAAATCGAACCCAGGACCTTCTTGCTGTGAGGCAGATGTGCAAACCATACACTGCCGTGCCGCCCAGCCCCTATCTCTATCTACTCTGAATTTGCCTTTGATTTCGCCATCAATAATAGCATTTTTGACATTCTTTCACTATAATTTGAGTTTATGTTTAGATAAACAATAGTTAAGAAGCACTAGTGCTCAATTATATTAAAAAAATCTTTTATACTATATTATATTTTGTCATCATCTCTTATGAAGTGTGTATGATGTGTCCTACAAGTGCAGTGAGTAACGCCACATATTTTTGAGTCTGGTCCTCTTATCAGCTTGCTCACTTAATAATAATAATAATAATTATAATAATAATAATATAGATATAATAATAGATTCCCACCAGGGAGAGACTGAGAGATCAAGACTTAAAGAAAATAGAGTGTGCATGTATAGTCGGTTGCACGGTAAAGTGTACGGGCTCATAATTAGAGCATCATGTTGTATTCAATCACTGAAGTGTGGGTGACGTCATCGCAGTATCTCATGGATCTCTGGAATGTCGAGCGCTGGTTGAGAATGAGGCACGAGCTGCTCAAGGAGACCAACTGTGCGCGCCTGACGTTTTGACTCCACTGCAGGTGAGACGTGATGTTAAGCTGTGATGTGTGAGAGCTGGGGTTCGGATATAATTGTATTAAACATTATTATTATTATGATTATCATCATCATCATTATTATTATTATTACTACTACCACTACTACTATTTTTATTTTTATAATATTAATAATAATAATAATAATGATGATAATGATAATAATAATAATATTAAAAATTATAACAATAATAATATTTTATGTTATTATGATTAAATAATACCTCCATAGTATATGTAGTTATTACATAACATGCTTATTATTTACTTAATTTCTACCTACTTAGGTCTTTAAAAACATTCTTTAAATGCTTATTAAATTAAAAATTATTTTAAAATATTACATCTGGAAACTGCTTGTCCCTCTGTGGAGTGTTTAGTGAGGTTGCAGGGCTGCTGACTTGATGAATACAAATAATGGAAAGTTTGTGGCTGTTCAAAGAAAAATAAATAAATAAACAAACAAATATAAATGCAATGGGGCAAAGGGAACGTATACTTTATATTATTATTATTGCATATATTATGTGTAGTGATGTGTAAGAATTAACATGATTATTATTGTTATTGTTATTATTATTATTATTATTGTTATTATTATTACATGGCATAGCACAACTGAAAGAATGTAAATTATTTTTGGCTGTGGATTCATATATAAGTCACCAATTCCAAACATTCATATAAATTGTGTAGAGATTAATTGAAAAAGAAACCAGAAAGGACATACTGGATATCTTATTAGTATACACTACACAGGAATCTGAACAATCTCATTCATATCTCATTATTTAAAAAAATATAAGAAAGAAACCCCCCAAAAATTGGTTTAGTTTCTTTTTTTATTACTATTATTATTTATTTCTTCTTTTCTTTTCTTTTCTTTTTGTAGGATAAGTAGAATATTCTAAAACTTCACCTCAGGTTCAGTGGATGTCTCTGAATTAATGTTCTTTTGTTTAATTAAACTGCTTTCTCTGTGTTCAACATCACTACATGTGACACCATACTATATTACCTGAAGCAATCCAGCTGGTTTTGTCATTCTGTCTGCATAATGTAGCAGTCGCACCTTGCGGGATATCGTAAACAGATGTCCAACGGATAGAAATTCTGCGAAAGAAAGCTATCTGGTCAGTAACCATACAGTCTGTGTCCTGCACACCTCCGGTTCATCCGTTGCATGTCAGGTAGTAGCCGGGCCATGAGTCAAGTCCACCAGACATCAATGAACTCAAACTGACAAGAACAGGACGAGGACCGCACAAGTTCTGAACAAAACACTTACCCGGCACACACCAACTGTCCAACCAGTGTACACGTTTGTCTGGTGGAGTACATGCACAAAACTTTTTGGCAGTTCAAACAAACCTTACCTGACAAGTAACACATTCGCCGAATGAGAAATTGACAGGAAATGCATGCAAACAGAAACAAACGGGTTAAAATTTTGCTCTCTGTCAGACGTCGGTTAACTGCTACTTAATATAGAGTATGTATATTAGGCTAATTAGTAACAGGAACTTTAGCCACAAGTTTAGCATGATATAAACTGGAGAATTAGCTTTACAGTAAATAATTAGAGTTTGGTGGTGCAGTGGTAAGCAAGCAGGTACTGGGTTCATCTCTGCCAGCCGACGGATTCTCAGAATGTTTTCTGTGTGTTTGCGTGGGTTTCTTCCGGTTGCTCCAGTTTCCTCCCATAGTCCAAAGACATGCCGTTTCATAAACTGGCTGCTCTAAATCACCCAAATGTATCAATGATAGTGTGAAGCTTTGTGTCTTTGTGTTAGACCTGCAATACACCGGTGACCTCTCCAGGGTACATCCCAGTCCCCTTTACCCAATACCAGCTGGGACTGGTTCCAGCTCATCCCCATCCTCAATGGATAAGTGCTATAGAATGTGAATGAGTCACAGTTTGATTTTCAGCTACCTACCACTATATGGCACTAGAGTCAAGCTTTCCTGAAAATTTAATTGTCTTTCTCTTTCTGTCTAATTCCTTTTCCACCTCTGTGTCTTTCTCTTTTCTCTCCTTCCCTCTCAATTGAATTTTCTTTCATATGACTTGATATGTCTTTATATCACTGAACAAATCATTCAGAAAACCTGCACCTCTGTACTGTACTCATCCCTCATCTCGCTCATTTGCCAAACCACTAAATTCTATTAGGGTCATGGGGAGACTGGTGCCTATGTCAGCCGAACCTGGTTGAAGGAACAGCTCGCCACACCATCACAAGGCCAACAGACACAATCATTCACACTCACACTCACACCTAGAGTCAATTTGGAACGGTTGGTTAGCCTAATGTGCATGTCTTTGGACTGAGGGAGGAAACCGGAGTACCCATAAGAAACCCACACAAGCACAGGGAGACCATGCAAGCTGCACACAGAAACACTTTCTCCAGTCACAGGGCTTGAACCTCAGGACCCCAGGACCTTCTTGCTGTTATGCGAACCACTACACCACAGTGCTGCCCTCTTGATGCACTTTTATTTATGTATAAACCCTGAGGGACTCGTGTTATATACAGTATACCTCTGTATTATTTCTTACTATTCCATTTGTATTATGTCAACATTCACTTATTCATGCCTTCCTTCATTTCCTGTTTTAGTAACCAAGTCACACTGTCTGTGTCTCTCTCATCAGTGATGGACAGCTCTGACATGAACAGGACGCTGGTGTCTGTCTCCAACGTGACACTGTTGCCGTACTACATGCACTCAGCTGGAATGGCGTTCAGCTATGTGCTGTTGTACACGCTCGTGTGCGTGGTGTGTGTTATGGGCAATATGTTAGTGTGTGTTGTGGTTCTGACCAATAGGAACATGCGCTCCGTCACCAACCTCTTCATCCTCAACCTCGCCATCAGTGATCTGCTGGTGGGTGTGGTATGTGTGCCAACCACACTGATTGACAGCCTTATCTCAGGTGATCACCAGGACTAGTATTGTCTGTCTGTCCCTTACTCTGTTTGTCTGTCTACCTGTCGTCTGCATTGTTGATCTGTCTCTTGTTCTGCTTGTCTCTGTTGCTCTGTCTGCCTGCTTGTCTGTCTCTGCTCTGTGTGTCTGTCTGTCTGCCTGTCTCTTGCTCTATTTATCTGTCTGACTGTCTTTCTGTCTTTCTCTTTCTCTGACATCCTGCCTGTTTTTCTGTCTTTGCTTTCTGTCTGTCTGCCAGCCTCTTCCGCTGTTTACCTGTATGCCACTCTGTCTGTCATTCTGTCTGTCTTTCCTCTGTTTGTCCGACTGTCTGGCCGTATGTCTGTCTGTCTACATGGCTCTTACTCTTTTTATTTGTCTGCCTCTCTCGCACTGTCTGCATGTCTTTTCTCTGTCTGTCTGTATTTCTGTCTGCCTATCTTCCTGCCTCTTGCTTTGTTTGTCTGTTTGTTAGTCTGCACTAGTTTTCAGTGGCCATGTCAGAGTCTTGATTCTGTAGTCAGTGAACCATGTCTGTGTGCTTTTCGACATTTCTGAGAAATCTTTTAAGGGGTTCAAACATACCACACATGAAATTTTTTTTACCTCAATTTTTTTAAAAAGTGAAGGATTTACTTGACCTGTAGTCATTAATACTAGTTTTATTACAGGAATAAGTAAATTTCTAATATTTCTTGAGGTGTAGTATAGTATACCACTGAGCAGGTTTGTGTGAAGTTAAATAGTGTGTGTGTGTGTGTGTGTGTAGGCTGGCCATTCAGCCAGACGACCTGCTCGCTCAGTAATCTCATCCAGGGGATGTCTGTCTCTGCATCTGTCTTCACACTCGTTGCTATTGCAGTGGACAGGTAAAGATTCTCTCTGTCACAGACCTTAGAAACTCTGATACTCACACTAAGCATTTAAGACATCACAACAAGATATGGTAGAATTGAAATCTGAACTGTTGATTGCATAAATCAGCACATTTGCAGAAACAGAAGCCGAAACTATGTGGGGTCCAAAATTAGTATTATGTAACACTTGCACTAAGACTCCATTTCCCATAATTCACCCCAAAACACAAATATGGCAACGGCTGTCACACGACTTGACAGGCTCATAAGAGAACTCTCACAATGTGGAAGAGTCCCTTTCTAGTGCTTCCTCTGTTTTGCTGCCCAGAAAGGAATCTCTGATCTGTCCATGATTGACAGCTTCACAGTGTGCTCATGGGAAAATGCTCAGCTGGGCTATGATGGTGTGGGAGAGACACATCACCTAAGACTGCTTCATCACAACATTTCTCTGGGTATTTTGTTCCTGCACCTGTGTGAAAAAGAGATGGTGATCAACTGCTCTTGGTGAGACAATGAGTGAGAAGGGTGATGCAATATTCACAGAATTTGGGATGCCATGTTTCGCCAGGGTCTGAACTTGGAGGGTGTGATCAAGCGAGCATGTTTGGATGATAAAACCTCCCTTGACTAATTGATCATCATCCTAGCCATTTACCTTGAACCCTTACTCCAGAACTACACCCAGCACCTTCACCCCTCCAGTCCTGTCTCATGCTACAGTTCACCTAGCTGCTGTAGAGCCAATCCATCACACAAACATCCTCTCCACATAAGGTCCCATCGGCACCATAGCCACACCTCTCAGCTACACATTGGCGGACTGCATTGAGCAATAGTCTCCCTTTGAAAAACAGAATATGCCCCAAACTACTAAATACGCCACACATCTCACCCCAAGCTGCCCCTGTTCATGTGGAATGTCAGTCCCACTAAGTCACCCACGGTGGATGAATGGTTCAAGTGGAGCAAGCAAGTGTGGTAGCGTACGCATCAGCACTTAGAACACTTGATGTATTAAAATCTAGTTGTGTTTTTAAATATTACTGATGTAATAAAGTGTCTAATTCCAGCTTATGTTGCTGTCTTTGTGCAGATACACAGGCATTGTTTATCCATTTCGCCACCGCTTAAGGCCTGTCGCTGCACACATCGCCATCTTCTTTATCTGGCTTCTGGCGTTTGCCATCATTTTCCCTTCCTCTGCAATGCTGACTGTCATCCAGCTGGACGACATGTACATGGTGCATGATAACAAGACATATCCACTGTTTGTGTGTTATGAGGACTGGCCACGCTCTGGCATGAGGCGCATTTATACCACCACCATCTTTGTCCATGTCTACCTCCTCCCCCTGGTGCTAATTAGCATCATGTATGGCTGCGTGGCCTTTAAGCTGACAAGAAAACTGCGCCAGAATGGCAGGCGTCTAAAAGTGATAAAGATGCTGATCATGGTGGCTGTGTTGTTCATGGTGTTATGGCTCCCGCTGTGGACGCTCATGCTGTTGACAGACTATCAGGAGATGGATGTCCAGCAGATTGACTTCCTGGGTAGCTACTTGTTTCCTGTCGCTCACTGGTTGGCGTTTTTAAACAGTGCTATCAACCCAGTTATCTATGCTTTCTTCAACGAGAATTTCCAACGAGGTTTTCAGGCTGCTGTCTCCTGTCGACGGTATGATTCACCGCTGCTTGTCTTGCGTTGCAGACGATTTGCGAACAAAGTCTCAAACAAAGAAGTAGAGCCATCTAGAGGACAGAATGAACTGAGAGCTTCGCCAACTGTACAACTAAATCCAGGTCCAGCAGTTTTACTGGAAGATATAAAGCAGCTGCCTGGAGTTAAGCATGTAAACAAAGCCTGGGAGGAGTGAATAAAAGATGGGTGAAGAACCTTCCAGTTCTGCTTGATTGAATCCCCTTGGCCATCTTAAGGACCAGTCCAAAAGAAGTGTGTTAGATGTGGAATTCATCAGAAAAAATCAGGTGTACAACTTAGGAAGGGGCAGCACAGTGATGTAGTGGTTAACACGTTGACCTCCCAGCAAGAAATGCTTTTATATGTTCTCTCTGTTTTTGTGTGGGTTTCCTTTGGGTACTCCGGTTTTTTCCCACATGCGCATTAGGCTACTTGGCTGTTCCAAATTGACCCAGGTGTGAGTGTGGGAGTGAATGGTTGAGTGTTTGCGTTGGCCCTACCATTGTCTGGCAAGCTGTTCAAGGTGTATCCTGCCATCGCCCAGGGCCGGCTGAGATAGGGTCCGGCCTCCCTGTGACCCTTGTATATTAAATGATTTGGGAAATCAGTGAGTAAATGGAATTTGGAAATTAAATGCGCCAAAATGTGGAACTTACAGTAATCTAATGCAGTTACATTGACGAGAAGTTTTGATATATATCTACCTAAATAAATTGTAAGTTTCATTTTCAGCACATGGTAGCAGCTAAACTATCCACAAACAAGTCTCTTGGACACATTGTGTTTATTAGGTCAGTGAAAGGTAGATCAGGAACTTTGAATGCTAAAAAAAAACAAAAAACAGGTAACGTTACTTGCTTAAGTTAGCAAGGAAGCTTGAGAGCAGCGTTGTGAGTGGATGGCCGATGATCTTTCTATATGAAGACGAGGTGGATATTGCTGAACTGAATATTGAATGTTCAATTCAGCAACATCCACCAAGCCTGATAATTATTTTAGTGTATATACTACATGGGAACATAAAAAGCAACATAAGACAAAATCTTTATAGTTTATTTTTACATATTTGAACCATGACAAAGGCAGGTCAGGTGAGCAAGGTATGCTCCGAGTATAGCTAGCTTTGTGTAGCTAAAGGTGCACTTTTAAACTTATTCAGAGTTTTTCGGATATACTACACATAAAGCCAAGAAAAGCAAACTAAAACTCACCGATTCAGTAAGGATTTCAGTAAATAAGTTTTTATATATTTTAATGTTTATGCTTAAGCCCTTTATTTATTGATTTTGTTTTGGGTGTAATATTCAGGCTCTGTATGATTAGATTTCACTTTTTGCATCAAACAAAAATCTAGATTACTGCCTTCCTATTTCTGTACCTTATAAGTGTTTTGTCTCTGCAGCTAGCTGTACATTTTCTCTCCCTGTCTTTCTCTCTGTCTCTGTCTCTCTCTCTCTCTGTGTCTCTCTCTGTCTCTCTCTCTTTCTCTCTCTCTCTCTCTCTAACATCACTGTGTATGTATTATATAATATATAGGTATTCCACCACATACAGTATGTTTATAGTATTTGTATGTATTAAATGTAGTTTACTTGATGACTTGATGTGGCTACTATGTGACTGCTTTTCATATAGCACCACTAAACCTTAAAAATTAATATCAATAATAAACAAACAAACAAACAAATAAATAAATAAATAAAATTTACGCGCACACATATATACATAAATTAGATAGATGGATAGATAAATGTATAAACTGTAACTGCTGTGCTGTATTAATTTTTTCATTTTATCCTCTTATTTGTGAACACATACCTTGTATATCACCTACACTTTGAATCAAAGGCTTTTAAACACCAGATATTTAGGCATTTATTTTGGTTAGAAACAAGAAAATGTCTAATTTCACATACCCTAAAGTTAGAACATTTAAATAGGTAGATCTAATGGGACTCGGCTGAGATATTGATCTTTAGATATCTAGACACATGAGTGCTTGAAATTACTAAAGCATCATTTAAAGGGCCATCAAGTCTCTTATGAAATTTTTTTTTTTATGTAATGGTCAATTTTCTCTAATAATGTTTGAATAAGAAATGAAACAATTGGGGTGTGTTATGGGACAAAAATCAATGACTGGGTTATTCATGTGGTGATGGGTTCTGACATGATTTTTGAAAGAATTTAATTATTTTCTAAAAACTGCATGTCCTCATTCACTCATTTGCCTATTAGGGTCATGGGGAGGGTAGAGCCTATGTTTGCTGACACTGGGTCCAGGCAGAGTACACACTGAAAACTAGCTCGTTAGACCATCGCAGGGATAACACACACAACCATTCACACTCACACCAAGAGGCAATTTGAAACAAACAGTTAGCCTTCTTGGATATTTTTAGACTGGGAGGAAACCAGAGTACCCGAAGGAAGCTCATGTAAGCACATGCAAACTCCACACAGAAATGTCCGAGCCTGGGACTCGAACCCAGGACCTCCTTGCTGTAAGGCGGACGTGCTAACCACTTTGTCACCGTACCACCCCAGCATATATAAGTTCCTGTTAGCAGCTATGCTATATAGCAGCAATAAACAGCGTCCTTTAAAGGAGCAATGTCAGGCTTGTTCGAAGAAAATAGCAAAGGATACTAGACATGAACTGGGGTCATACATTACATTTGTTAGGGGTTAGCAACGCAATCTCAATCTTTGAAAACTGTTCAAAGCAACAAGACTTCAGAAGACAAAGCAACAAGACTTCCATCTGCTTCATTTTAGGCTCACAAACTCGCGACTCCTTTTGATTTGCAAACTAAAAATGTATTTAACAAATACAGACAAGTATTCTGGTTATTCAAGGCATATTTGGACAGATGTTTGGCAACTAAATTTGGCTAAAGATCATGACACAGCTCCTTTAGCATGACAGAAATGTACCATACAAGTGTATGTGTGTGTGAACGCGCTGTTACTATAGAAACAATACTGCATTCAATAAGCACATTAATAAAAAGTATATAAGAGCAATGAAATGAGATATTAGTGATTTTTTTTTATCACTTGAGGTTATTCATTTGTTTTTGGAGGAATTTAGACCTTGATGAATAAAACCATAAAACTGAAGGACAGTGTTCTTTCTTTTTCCCATAACTCTATGTCATAATATAGGAGTTTTATTTTTTTTTAAAATAAAAACATTTATTTATTTATTTATCTATTTTGGTGGTACAAATGGTGAAATAAACATATGATATTTTTCTAAGGTCTCACATTTTCATAACTATGGATTACGAGAGGATATTTTACAAATAATATAAATTTTTACTTATTATAAATAAATAGTAATAATTTTTTATTATTTTTTTTTTAAATGATTGACATTGACGTGTGGTTAGCACGTAGAGTAATGGTAAGCACATTCACCTCACAGCAAGAAGGTCCTGACTTCGAAGCTCGGGCACTTCTGTGTGAACCTTGCATGTTCTCCCCAATGCTTGCATGGGTTTCCTCCCGGTTCTCCGGTTTCCTCCCTACAGTCCAAATACATGAGCATTAAGCTAACGGGCTGTTCCAAATTGACCCCAGGTGTGAGTGAGAGTGTGAAAGGTTGTGTGTATGTTGCCCTGTGATGGTCTGGAGAGCTGTGTACCCTGCCTTCACTCAGTGACGGCTGAGATAGACACCAGCCTCCCCACGGCCCTAGTAAGATTAAGTGGTTCGGCCTGAGTGAGAGTGAGATGAGATGAGACAAATGATTGCTGTGACTAGAGTTATCATTTCTACCTGTTTCAACTTGCCTGTTTTATTTCAGAACATAGTACATTAAAGATGTGAAATAATGTATATGTAAATAATAATTGTAATAAAAAAAAAAAATCCAATTTAAAATATAAATTTAAGATAATAAATGTGATCCTTGGTTAATGAAAGAACTTAATGATTATTCACATGGATTAATTTTTATCACATGGACAAGTCATAATGTTTTGTGGGAACTGCCATTCAGCTAATGTGGTATGTGTGATATGCAAAATGTTTGTTGGTTAATGAAGTGAGGCACTGCATTCGTGTGTGTGTGTGTGTGTGTGTGTGTGTGTGTGTGTGTGTGTGTGTGTAAGAGAGAGAGAGAAAGCCTGCAAAGCTTGCGATCTCTGAGTATGGCTCGCTGCCCGGGTGTATTTTAGCGACTCACTGGTCCAGAATAAAGACCCAGAAGAGAGCTAAGCTTGTGTTCTAATCTATTGCTTTGCACATGCGGTCAAAACCCATCATGAAATCACAGTGGACATTTTTGCTTCTGCATTGTTGGTTATTGCTGGCCATCGGCTTAGATTTGGAAGTTAAATATCATCCTGAGACCGATGCAGTCAACTACAGGGATCCATGCAAGGCAGGTAAATAAATCCAAAATCTTCATATTTACATGTTTATGCTTTAAATGGAGTTTTTCTTCAGAGTGCTTCTAATTTATATTACCATGACATCATTTTCAAGAATAGACAATAAAGTGACAAATATAAAAATACAACTTTGTTTCTATGAATTAAGCAGATGGCACATTTCATATCAAGATTTACATACTGTATAATAGCCTTTCTTCTGCAACCCTGTATGTTCTTTTCATAAATAGTAACAGCCTTTAAACATTTTTCTTTATTGATGACCATTGATTTAGATTTGTACACAGAATAAAATCCTAAAACATATCCAGTCAAATACAAGCACTTGTGTAGCCTATATCACATAATATATATTATTATATAATATAATATAATAAAAAAATTAAATATAATGTAATGTAATATAATATAATGTAGCATAATATATATTATAATGTAATATAATATAATTATAATATAATATAACCATCCACTCAGGTTCAGTCAGTGCTTTATCCTGTTCAGGGTCACAGTAGATGCAGGGACTATAGCAGGAGTACTTTGTGTGAGGCAAAAACATATCTTGGATGCAAGGTTACCATGCAGACACATAGTAGAATAAGTAACGAGAAGAAGAGAAATTAGAAATAAGTCAGAGAAGCTGGATTTGATTATATGTCATTATAGCATATAACCTATACCCAATACATGTTTACTTTTCCATGTCAGACTGGTGTGATACATTGATTAATAAGCCCCTGTCACATACTGTATATCGCACAACAGGTCCTAGGGCAGTTTTGTGCGTGTCATACAAAATTCTCCTGTTGTGCGATGGAAGATGCCATGGTAGACCCTTGTCATGGAATTTTAAATTTGTTATGCTAGACATGAATTTCATACATTTCTTGGATCATCTGATGTGCTCAATATCGTACAGGTTTTCTATGACTACCCGATATTAACCCCACAACATTTTTAACAACAGTGTCAGGTCGAGTAATGTACACATGCTGGTTGTAGGTCAATGAAGTATCACAAGAATATCATACTTGAATTTTTTTTGTATAGCAACAATCACTTTTGAATAAATATCGCACATTTTACACATCCTGAAACCTCTGATATACTGTAGAACAGGGATAGAAGACCCATGGGATTTAAGTTTGAAACCTGTGCTGTAGAATGTCCATAAGACAAATTAGTTCCTATTAACTCTCATTTTCTAGAAACACTACACAGTCATTCCCTCACCAGATGATTCCTTGAATATACATCACTCAGCCATAACACTGAAAACATGAGCACAGAGAGGTGAAGTGAATAACACTG
>JAOUQZ010000008.1:147435-171744 GCA_028564935.1 Neosilurus hyrtlii
CACTAAACTGTCTGTCTGAGAGATTTCATACATCACCTGGACTGTGTGTGTGTGTGTGTGTGTGTGTGTGTGTGTGTGTGTGTGTGTGTGCACGTATATATGTATGTTGCATGACTTTGCTTTAATCTGATGGCAGTTAAATTTTTCCAGCTCTATAAAGATATGTTCATATAATCCCTAGCCTTACAAAAAAGCGATAAATCTTATTACCACATGGGAAAGGTGCAATCTGATAAGTCCACTGTCATGGATTTAAAAACCTTCCGAGAGGGTGATGCCTTAATCAAAATGACAGACAATTTAAATTTGTGAAGGTCACTTGAAGCAGGCGGGGTCATCATTATCACGTTAAAAAATAATTTTTATGTACATTGGCAAAATAAATAATTTTAAATGCAAAGGAAACACAACTCACATAGATTATATAGGACGTTTTGCTTTTATGCAGTGTGTAAATTTATATAATATGGGTTTAAATTTTCACACATGTGAAAACACAGTTTAATAAAAACAGTACAGCATGAGGGTTCAAATATATAAAAGGTATTGATTTTGGAATACCATCATACAGATACTGTACGTCATCACATCCTTTATATATAACACATATAGAGAGAGGAACTCTCCGTCTCTGATCATTTCTGTGCCCCCTTACTTGTCACATTCCTCCCCAAAACACTGGCCCACATCAGGACCGGAGGCTGAGCTACAAAGCTGTGGCGCGGGATGAAGGTGGAGCCTCAAGCCACACCCTGGCATCTCAAAACTCTGCTTATGTACACAGCGTGCTTGGTCCTGCATGCATCTTCCTACGAAAGGGCTTCGCTGAGAGCCGGCAGGCTGTACGTAAGTGTGTACATACACAAACAGGCAAATCTATATAATAATCTGTATATAATACATGCACAACCTGTTAAAGGTTGTTTCTGCATTTAGTACAGTGTGGTAATGTGAGCAATGAAATGAGGGGGGAAAAGTGGTCCATTAATTCCCCAAATCTTTGTACTGTAAACTCGTTCAGATTATAATGGTACAATAAATGAGATGCAGGTGATCCTGTTTGGTGAAGCACCTCCTTTAAGACAAGTCTAGATTTGTCTCATAGTGGATATTAGACAGTGTTAGTATCAAATGTATGACAAATATCACATTATTGTGATAAAGTGTTAAAGTGTCTTAAAATGTCTTAAAGTGTCTCAGATCAGTAATATTCATTCAATAAAATACATTTTAACAAAAATCTTTTTCATGAACTCATTCATTGATGTTTAGCCACATGGATGTTTCTTTCTTTCTTTCTTTCTTTTGTTTTAGTTTAATTAGTTTTAGTTTTATTTCCAGAATGGACTTATTATTTATTCTCAGTTATTGTGTATTATTCATTCAGTTTGTTGATGTTGTTTTTTTTTATGTTTATGCATTTTTTTCATATTGTATTTTTTTCTAGTATATATCTAGTGTATATTTTTCTAGTGCTTTTTATTTGTCAATAAAAACATATCTATTATAAATTACCACAATTTGACTCTTTTATGTCTGATATTCTTCGAGCTGCTTATATTATAGTAACATAAATACTAATTTTTTATAATGACAGTAATAGGTTGCACAGGATGGCCCCCCAGTAGACAGCTATCTGCCCTTTTCCTCATACACAAGCTCCTAAATTCCAACAAATGGAACTGGGATTTTCAATGAACAAAAATTACATCACTTTCACCCAGAGAGCATGGCTAATTTTGTTGTGCTCATGCTCACGATCTCCCAGTGATAGGATGAATGCCTTTCTGTTGCATCCCTTACATCTCATTAAACACAGCATATAGAAGAGGGTACTAACTGATATTAGATCAGTATCAGATCAATACGTAATAACTATAATTAACACAATGCTACCATCTGAATTAAATGTCATTACAGCAGAATGTCACTATAAACACATCAATTTCATAGCTACACCTGTAATTAGAAATGGAGAAATAATGAGAATAATAACACAAAGTGTGCATGAAGAAACATATCTGTAATTTCACCTTGTACATGTATAAGATGCCCAGTGTGATACTAGTATCTATAGTGAGGCCTGGAATATGTTTAAACCCACTTTAACACTGTTGTTCCTGGTATACAGTATACTGAGGCAACACTGCCACCATGTCAGTAAAATAATATCTGATTAGCAGTGATGCATTTCAAGGTAGATGGGGGCTGACAAACTGTACAGAGCCAAAGAAATGTGTGAACACAAGCCTTTACCTCTATCACATATTATAAAAAGGTGATGGATTTTAAACACTTGTTAATATTGCCTGCGATCTTTTTTGGCCATTCTTGTCATTACTGTTGTGAATTTGCCAGGAAAAACACTGGAATTAAAGTGTGATTCATGTGCATAAATTAAGGATAAAAGTTAACCCTAGTCTTGCTGAATCATGCTGGTCACCCCATGGTGGATGAATAACAATGAAACACAGCTTAAGGAATTAATTTGGTTTTAATTTACTAAAACACATTTGCAAAGTCAAAATGTCCAACTTTATAACAACAGCAGTTTCCATTATATTTGTACCACTTTACAATTTCCTTAAAACATTTCAAGGTCCTGCTTTAACACTATTTAATCAACTCTGTTTATATTCTGTTCATTTTATTACAATTACAAAGATGAGACAATTTAAATCGAAAGGAAAAAGAAACCAAACTGCCCTAGATTTATTTTTGTTGTTGTTGTTGTTGTTGTTGTTGCTATTTACGAATCATTTATTATATTTTTCAGAACAGAGAGCTGAGACCTGAAGAGATGGAAGGTAAGTTTTCTGAGATAATGCTAATAAGATAACACCTGATTTAAGGAATAGAAGGAAAGAACAGATCGATGAGCACGATGGCACAGAGGTTAGCGCGTCCGCCTCAAAGCATGAAGGCCTGGGTTTGATTCCCAGACCGGGCGTTTCAGTATGGAGTTTGCATGTTCTCTCTGTGCTTGCGTGGGTTTCCTCCAGGAACTCTGGTTTCTTTCCACAGTCCAAAAACATGCACTTTAGGCAAATTAGCTGTTCCAAATTGCCCCTAGGTGTAATGGTAATTTGTAATGTAGGCCCAGTGATGGCTGAGATAATCTCCAGCTTCGCCGAGACCCTAATAGGATTAAGCAGTTTGGTAAATGAGTGAGTATAGGGAATTATTAATTAAATAATTGTTCTGTAAAATTACCATGATTCACCTCTGAACTGATTCAATCCTTCAAATTGTTAATATTATTCTAATAAAATATAATTCTGGTTTAAAGCTCCTGTCACACAGTGTCTAATGTTTAGGGTTGTTTCCATTGTATAAGAAATTGAAATGTAAAATCGTGGTTTTTCATCACTCCTGATCTCCTGTTGTGTTTACAGAGCTCAGAGAAGCCTTTAAAGAGTTTGATAGAGACAGAGACGGTCTTATCAACTGTAAGGACCTGGGGGTCTGTATGAGGACAATGGGTTACATGCCTACAGAGATGGAGCTGATTGAATTAAGTCAGCAGATCAACTTGAACCGTACGTTCCTCAGCTATAATTCAACAATACAGCAGCAGCCATGTTGGCGCCATTTTTCATTCATCCAGAAAAATATCTATCCCCAAAACATCTCTCATTTATTTTAATTCTTCTGTGTTCTTGCAGTGGGGGGTCGAGTGGACTTTGATGACTTTGTGGAACTAATGGGACCGAAACTATTAGCGGAAACGGCTGATATGATCGGAATGAAGGAGCTCAGAGATGCTTTTAAGGAGGTGAATACAGACAGATGCAGAAAACTAAGATGTTGTTTATTGTTCATGTTGACCTTTTTAACTTTGTGTTGTCCTGCTTGTTAAAATGGACAGTAAGCTCTCAGGGAAGAGTCAGATCAAGTTTTTAGTCCTTAATAATAGGCAGGTGCCCTGCGATGGCCTGGTGAGCTGTCCAGGGTGTACCCTGCCGTCGCCCAGAGTCAGCTAATATGGGCACCAGCCTCCCTGAATGAATGAATGGATAATAGGCAAGTCCTTAGGGGGAATAATTCTACTGTATATTATGTTGCCAGGCCAGGAGGGAGTTGGAGCGAGTTTGTGCTATTGCCCTCAGGCCCTTGTTTCAGGACTTACAGACTCAAAAGCTCTTTCATCCCATGTACTATTGATATGCTCAATGGCAATGAGCACTCTGGTTGTGTTCACTGCACTTCCCTGGCACATTTGCACAGTTGCATATTTGTACTTGGTATGACTGTCTCTGGGGAACGGTGGCTCAGTGGTTCGCCTCACAGTGAGAAGGTTAAGCCAAGGGCAAATGTGTAGTTTGCATGTTCTCAAAATGCTTTTGTGGTTTCCTCCAGGTACTGCAGTTTCCTCCCACAGCATAAAAAAGACACTTTTTAAGTATTAAGTTCACTGGCTGCTATAAATTTTTCATAAGTGTGAAAGATTGTTTGTGTCAGTGTTAGCGCTTAGGCTAACCAGTGGCGGGCCGTCAGTGCCAGTGAAGCCTTCTCTGCTGACCCAAACACTATCAGAAGCATTGATCTACATTTACAATTAAAATTCTAGGATTTGTTCCATGAAATTGCATTAATTTATTCCCAATATTCTATTCGCCTCATTTCGTAAGGTGTCTCTTGGCTGCACTGCTTCCAATACGTCTATGTGGATCTTAGATTTTTTTTGTCCAATCAGATTTCAGCCTCTATGTGCTGCCATGTCAATCTTACCCGCCCAGGGCTTTCAGAATTAGTAGTGTTGGCCAATGTCACTTAAACTATGTTAGGGATGGGGCTGTTTCTTTAACCAATCAGATTTCAAATTCGGCCCATTGGGCCAGCTAGCTGGCACACAATAAAGTCAGCAGTTTTCCGTCCTCTGATTGGTTGGTCAGAGCAAAACTGTAGTCTTCCTGCACAAGGAAAGTAGGATGGATTTTGTCTATAAATAATCAGCATCTCTCTTGAGTATGATGTATTTTATTTAAATGTTTTATGTTTTTGTCATGTTATTAGATACATATTGATTCTGAACCCTTTATCATCGGTGGAAGTTATGCAATGCTAAAGGGTTAACTGTGTTTCTTGATTTAGTAATAATGGTATTCATCCTCAATATGCAAAATGCCTCTCTTTCTGTAATGCCTGTTCCTGTTATATTGTGTTTTTGTATATTACTGATGGTTTACATAATTATATTATTACAGATAGTGGTGGTATTAAGAGGTGGATTAAGTCCGTTAAGTCCCCACTAAAGGTCCAGGTATCAAATGCATGGCCCGCCACTGAGGCTAACAATAGACTAGCAACCTGTTCAGGGTGTCCCTTGACTCTTGCCTGAAGTCAGCTGGGATTTAGCTGGCTTCAGCTTCTGCCAAGATCCTGATGGATAAGAAAGCAATACAGATAATGGATGGACAGTTAGGTGGATGGATGGATGGATGGATGGATGATTTACCATTTCCGTGCAGTATTTTTTATTAGAACTATAATTATTATTTATTGTTGATCTTGATGTTGTATTCTCATTGTCACCTCTTGCTACGTTAAAGATTTCTCCTTATTGCACAATAAATATTGTTCAGGCTTGTTTGCAAATAATCATCCTTTGTATTTTTCTAAATTTATAATTGGCTATTTTGAAGCTGAACAGAACAGACAGGGTCAAACTAATGGACTGATGGAGCAAACTGACAAACTGGATCAAAGACTGTAAGCATATTTTTATATTATTACTACTTTCAGTTTGACGCTAATGGAGACGGTCAGATCAGCACATCTGAACTACGAGAAGCCATGAAGAAACTGCTGGGACAACAGGTTATAGCTTTATCTCATCTTTCTTTCCTCTCTTATTCTTCATTCATTTTCTGAACCATTCATTCATAATTTTTTGAACCGCTTAATCCTAATTAGGGTCGCGGGGAGGCTGGCGCCCATCTCAGCCGACTCTGGGCGAGGGAAGAGAACACCCTGGACAGCTCGCCAGGCCATCGCTGTCCTCTCTTATTCTTCTACATTAATTGTCATACACCACATGTATTTTAAACCCCCTGCAACAGAACACAAGCACTGAGGAACAAACAATAAGAATCAGAGGCAAAATGTAATTGGTTTGCTTCTTGAACCCAATTTGCCATTTGTTGATTTATATCACTAAGGACCTATTTTTGAGGTCAACCCTACATGGTTGCTAGTAACAGCAAAGATAAAAACAAGCAAACACAAGTCGGGGTGGTGCACACTGTATAAATTTGGGACCTTGCTCTAACCTTGGCTTTTGACCGATACATTCCAAAATCAGATAATCACTGGGACTCAGGTAGAGTAGTGTATCCACCAATTTTGGTGATGCAGTAGCAAAATCATAATCTAGGATATAAAAACACATTTCTATGACACATGAAGGCATAACTAGCAGAAAGAGAAGCATATGGAGGACAAATATAAAATAATAAAATAAAACAAAACAAAAAAGAGAACAATTCCTAACACAATGACAATTCTTAATGGCACAAGCATCGTAACCTCGACATAATGTAAATCGGGTCCATCATAAGTCGAGGACCCCCTGTATATGGTTTACTATTAATGTTCTATAGTAATGGCATGTTTATCAGCACTCATTTTAAAGTTATAAGTGCAACACAAATGTGTGACCCTGCTCTGACCTTCACCTTTGGCCCAGACATTCCAAAATCAAATTATCTCTGGCACTCAGGTAGGGTAGTGTCCCCACCAAGTTTGGTGAAAATCCATGATCATGGTGTGTCAAAGTGACCATCAAACTTATCAACAATTTTATAGTGTTTACACCACAATGTCCACCACACACAGAATAGTGCATATGAATGTTCTGTTGTGTCTATTATCACAGGTTAGACGAAAAGAGCTGGAGGACATCCTGAAGGACATTGATCTTAATGGTGATGGACATGTGGACTTTGAAGGTGTGTTTTCATCAGCTAGTGTTTAGAAAGTATTGTATGATGTGTGTGTGTGTGTGTGTGTGTTGGGGTTAACTGTGAACTTTGCTATGTTTGATAAAGCTGCAGTGAAAGCTCTTCTTCTTGTTCATTCAGAATTTGTTCGAATGATGTCACGCTGACATGGAGGAACGACAGAACAGAGATGAAAGACACGAGGGAGGTAGAGAGAGGTGCTAGGGTGGAGATTAGAAGGGACGTCTGGAATACAACCTCTGACCTCTGACCCTCCAGTGAAGCATGAAAGCCCTTTACGACTCCTTTATAAAGACTGAGCAAACAAGAAATGCTGCAAGAAAACATTTTATATCCAGCTTTTCCAGAAGCACATCTTTCGGATGATAATCAACATATCGCTGCAATACTGTGAAATTTTCGCGTCAGGAAAAACTGAGCAAGACACCTTGTACTTCTTTGGTCCTGTGTTTACCTGGAGATGTTGACTGCTGCATGAGAGTGAGTGGACAAAGCCCATGTTACATGAGACGCAGGAAAAGAGTCTTTTTAGCATGGTTAAATATTGCTTTTGATACCAGATGTGCGTGGCAAGCAGTGCAGCATATTTCACACATGCACTATCCTTGGTTTTATGTTTTGAATCCACCCTTGGTTTCTAGCTGTGTCTAGCACTCTGAGATAAAAAAAATCTCCATCAATATACCCTCACTGGAGAAGCAGTATCAGTTGTGCATAATGTACATATAGATCTAATTTAAGAGCACAGCACAGTGAGATACTGGGAAAGACAAGTCAGGTGTTCCCCCCAGGGTGATTCTATAGGAATCTCAGATACAAAATAAAATGCTTGAGTGTGCTCCAAATAAGATTGTTTCATATATTACAAGAGCACTCAGGGAGTGCAAACCTCTCCCAAGCTGGAGGAAAAAACAGCCCCTGCTGGGCCTGCTGCAATACCACACTTTCAAAAAAAATCTCACAATGTTAAAGAACCATTTTAAAAAATTCTGGATCTTGAATTTGATCCAGATCATCTTCGAAATGTAATAGTCTTCCTTGTACCTCCGGTAGAAAGCTCACGGAAATCAGCATATTACTTTTTGTGTAATCCTGCTAGCAAATACACAGCCAAGCAAACACACAAGCTGGAGATTGAACATAACCTCCTTAGCAGAGCTAAACAGTACAAGACTAAACAAGATTCCACATACAATGTTTCTAGACACCTAGACACCATATATACATGCTTATGTAACTTGGTCTTGTCAGCAGTTAAATAAAATGTACGGGTATCTTTCTTTTATCATCCGTGAAACATATTTATAAAAACAATATTCTACATGGAATGTATTTATTGATATAAACCAGGACATGCATTCATCTTCCACTTTATTAGGCATGCATGTACACATGTTTATTCCTTCTGTTATCCAATTAGCCAATCATGAAGCAGTACAATGTATTAATTAATGCAGATACAAAAAAATTGGAAAATTTGAAAAACATCACCTGGTCAAAGACATATTGTGCATTTTGACATACATTTTGCTCACCGTAGCTATAAAGAGTGATTACCATAGCCTTCTTGTAAGCTTAAACCATTCTAGTACTCTAATTCTCTTCTAACCATCCATTCATCCATTATCTCTACTGTATCCATCAGGGACACGGGGGAGGCTAGAGGTACACCCTGATTAGCTCGCCAGTCCGTTGCAGTGCTAAGACAGACATAAGCAACCATTCATACTCACATTTACACTCATGAATAGACTTAGAGTAGTCCGTTGACCTTATGTGTATGTCACTGGTCTGTGGGAGGAAACTGTAGTACCCAGAGAAAACCCACAGAGCCCATGATACAAGAAAAACATTCAAATTTCACACAGAATGGCCGCAGTGAACTTTAAGGAAAATCCCCAGAGATCACCAGTTTCTGAATCACTCAAACCAGCCCATCTGACACTAACAACCATGCCAGTGTTAAGATTACATTTTCCCCACTCTAATGTTTCATCTGAACCTAATCTCATGACGTATATGTGCATGGTTTTACATATTGTGCTACTTCCATGTGATTGGCCGAGACAGCAACAGCTTGAATGTGCAGGTGTACACGAGTTCCTCATCATGGTTGATGACTGCATGTAAAATATATGAAAAGTCTAGTCACTATGATCCTATATACAGTACAAATAACAGCAATAATTAGTCCATTTGTATATTATAAAATGTATTATACAATACAACAGTTTAAAACATACTCATGTCACGTTGCTTCAGCTGTAAAATAGGCTGTCCTCTGTGTTTTTATATTTACTCAAAAATCAAGGTGAATGAAAACGGCGCAATAGAAGGACTATTTTTTTCCGTTTAATTAAGCAATATTGTTAAACATTTTACAATCAGAGACCCACTTAACATTATAAATACTGCATAACACATGTAATTTATGACTGTAATGCATTTCTTCAAATATCAGGTTCAGTATACAAATGTATACAGTATTAGTATATATTAATGGAGACAGCACAATCTGATTGGTTCCCTATCTAGAGAATAAAAAACATTATCCCAAGTGGATTATGCATGAATCAAAATGACAGACACTCACAGCTTTTCACAGTCACTTGGCGCAGGCGACATTATTGTCATCAGTGTGACGCTTTAAAAATGAAAAAATAAACCATGAAAATCTCAATTTAGTTTGTATTTCTTGTGTTGTCATGTAGTATATATGCAATCTAAATGAGTTTAAAAACACACAATTACAGAGCATACGTTTACTTGTGATTTCATGTTGTATATATTTTCTAAAACCCCGAATGGGCTTATAAAGATGCTATTAACTAACCTAACCTGTCTCTTTCATGGTTAAAATAAGTTTTAAAAAAATCTATAAAAAATCTTACTTTAGTTTGCTTTTTATGTTCCCGTGTATTTTAAACTAAAATAATTGTTCATCTCAGGTTTGGTGGATGACACAGACTTCACGTTCCATCTCCAGAATTATTCCATGACAGCCAGTTTGCCTTCATTTTCTGAACCGCTTAAACCTAATTGGGGTCACAGGGAGGCTGGCACACATCTCGGGCAACTCTGGGCAAGGGTAGAGTACACCCTGGACAGTTTGCAAGGCCATCACAGGGCAGAAACACGCTGACAGCAACTCAGTGGCCTACTCTTTATGAATGTCAGCAATGGTTCTTTACATGCTTCTCACCACAGACAGTGAGAGACATGGCTGGCCATGGGGGGACAGCAGTGACAACTTGGTGATAGCAGGGCTTGAACCCCCAACCTTCAGACCAGTAAGCCAGCACCCTACCACCAGGCCACCACTGCCTTTTATCTTAGGTTAATAATTGGTAATTATTTGACTATTTATTGGAGTCATACAGCTAACATCTTCAGCACTCAGAAATGATTTAATTCGAGCAACTCTTCAAATCAGCTGATGATCATCATAAGAACACACTGATGAATATAACTTTAACTACGGGGCACTCACTGAGTTTTAGGTACCTGCACCAGGCACAAATGTATCATTATGACTTGGCTGGGTTATAATGAAATATCTCCCCCTACATGGTGTCAGATGAACATAAGATAGAGATTTTTCAGGCTAATGGGAATTGTTTTGTTCAGCATGTTCCCATGCACAAATCACCTCCAAAATTTAATCGGTTCTTTTAAGGCCCAGGCCCCACCCCTCCACCAAGTTTGATGAAAATCAGATCAGTAGTTTTTGTGTAATATTGCTAACAAACAAGTAAACAGACACAAGTGAATACATGATGTCCCCTGCCAGGCAGTGGAGGTAATAATAGTGTGTTGAAAATTGCACCACTGGAACAAAATACATGAATTCAATTGATGGTTTATGAATCTACTTTGAGAGCCATGGTCCTGAAGAAGCTTTTAATAAATGGATTATTATTATAAATGGATCTTCAGTTAGTTTATTTGTTTTACGATCGTGACCAAAAAGGTTTTCAGCAAACCTTAAAAAAAAATCTTTAAAGGAACAACAATAGTCCTTCTATGGCATCGCTCTGAAGGCCACATTGTCGCACCTTCAATTTAAGACCCTAATGTATAATAGTAGCCTCTTAGCAAATTCACATAAAAGTCTAGTATATTCATTTGTATATTAGTGATGGTGTAGAGTGTTAAACTGCTAAAACTATCTTCATTACTAATCTCACAGAACGTACTGAGCTGTACATTGAATCATTTGCACTTCTAAGGGGCATATCACATTCTGTCTGTCATATTGTCGACTAATAAAAATGTTGCACTATGTCAAACGGCAATGTGTAAACAGTGTATAAAATACTGGCACTATCCATGGGCAGAACACAGGATATAACACTTCGATGTTGTATGCATTAGTCCTTTGTCATGCAATCGGCAGGTATTTGGGACACAGTTCCCTGAACAAAGTGCACCAAATGGGGTATGATAGGATATGAACTTGAAATAATGAAATAATTATACATAATATATATCTAATAGTCAGAAATTTGGGTTTCAGGCTTGAAAGCACTACATAGATGATTAAACAATAGCACATTGACCTTAGTTAGAGCTCTACAATCCCAAGACAGGGTATTTTAAAGAATGTCCACACCCTATGTAGTGCATTACACCCAACAGGGAGCCATTTGCTTTTGATTCAGCTCTGATAAATATACAAGTACACTACTTTGAGGGTAAAATAAGAGTAGTATACATCAAATCTGATGCATATTTCCTATGAGGAAGCTCTAGAGTACATTTATTTTTGTTGTAAGGACAGGACATTATCAGTGTCTTGTCTGTAGTTTATCTCCTGCATGAACATGGTGTTGACCTTGATGCTGTAGGTACGTACTATATGGAGTCTTATGTGCATTCTGTTCTTTATTGTGAATGTCTGTTCAGCATGTATAAAAAAAGATATCTCAATGTGTGTGAGAAAGAAGGAGATGAGACTGTATGATGTGTATGATGGATGTCCTCCTTTACAGTGTCTTCATTATGTTCAGGTTTATTTTATCTGTTGGATTCTATGCATGCAGAGTGTATTTTATTAAAGGTCTGGTTTGTGTTGTGGAATGTTTTCTTTTATCTTTAAACCTATTATATGTTTTTGGATAAACATCATCTTTTAATGTGTTCTCTGCAAACACGTGCAGCAATCTTGGAAGTTAGGTATTATGGTGGGTTTTTTTTAAGTAAACACTATAAACACCTGGAAATCACAGTCAGATGTGCTTGTTGAACGTCTCCTTCCAACACCGTGGGTATTCATATAGAGTTTGTTCCTTCTTTGTTGCCTTTTCAGTCTAGATGTCTCTGCAAAGGTTTTCACTCCATTTTTGAAGCGTGGCTTTGAGGATTTGCTCATTCAGCCATTAATGAGGTCAGGCACTGGTGATGGGTGAGGAGGTCTGGGGTGCAGTCAGCAAATTTCTTAATCAGTGGAGTGCTGCACTATGTGTATATATTTCAAGTTTATTTTCATTTGAGGATTCTGCACCCACTTTTGTTTTTTTGAAGTGCATTTAATGCTACATTATACAAAGACAATCTATCCAATAGCGTACTTTTACCTTTGTGCCAACAGTTTCTAAAAGAACTACATATGGATATGAAGGGGCAGAACATTCAGTATTCATTCATTCTTCATTAAAAAGCACTTTACCATGGTTAGGGTTGCAGTGCAACCTGAGGTAGAACCTAGAGTGATAGGTAGAAATAAGATGGATGGTAGAATGCTACACCTACTCGCACGCACTCAACACATTCATGCACTCATTTATTCCTAGGAGCATGTTTTTGGGAGAGGGCAGAGGGTGAAGAACCAGGGAAAAGCCACAAGCACCCAAAGAGAAGATGTAAAACTCCACATAGACAGTAATACAAGCTTAGGACAGAACCGAGGATCCAGTAGAAACTATAGACCGTGAGAGAAACACTAATGCTACTTATTTTTGTTGTGCATCACTATAAAAAGTAAACGCCAATAGATTTTTAAAGATGCAATACTCTCAAAAAACTTGAATATCTATTTCTATTTATCTAAATATTTTAACGCAATATGCTACTAGGGCAGGTGTGAGTGTGAGTGTCAATGGTTGTGTGAGTGTTGGCCCTGCGATGGCCTGGCGAGCTGTCCAGGGTGTACTCTGCCCATGCCCAGAGTCGGCTGAGATGGGCGCCAGCCTCCCCGCGACCCTAATTAGAATTAAGTGGCATAGAAAATGAATGAATGAATGAATGCTACTAGGGCCGGCATGGTGGCGTTGGAGGTTAGTACATCTGCCTGACAGCAAAATTGTCCCAGGTTCAAGTCTCGGACTCGGTGAGGGCATTTCAGTGTGGAGTTTGCATGTTCTCCTTGTGCTTGTGCTTGAGTCAGTTTCCTCAGGGAACTCTGGTTTCCTCCTACAGTACAAAGACATGCAAAGCATGCTTACTGGATGTTCATAATTGCCCCTAGGTGTGTGTGTGTGTGTGTGTGTGTGTGTGTGTGTGTGTGTGTGTGTGTGTGTGTGTGTGAGAGAGAGTTGGCTCTGTGATGGTCTGGCGAGCTGTTCAGGGTGTACCCCGCTTTCACCCACGTGTTGGCAGAAATAGGCTCCTCGCGACCCTAATAAGATTAAACGGTGAGTGAGCGAGTGTCAAAATAATAACAAATGGTGGTCCAGCGCTCCACCTGCTGGACAGAACCAGTTTTGCAGCCAAATTTAACTGAAATCCTAGTATTAATTAAAAAAGAAAGAAAAATAACATTGTTAATATGTACGTGAGTATTATAAACACAAACAAGTGCAGACATGGCATAAGCAATAAATTTAAGATTTTACTGAGCTTTTCCGATGTACATAACTAGAATTAGAGCTAAAAAAAACAACAAACAATATACAGCGTTTCTTACCTGGGTCTTTTATTTTGTTTTTTTTAACCCACTTCCGGTTTCTTCTCGCGCTATTGTTGCTGTGTTTTTCATACCGGTTTGCTTTTCTCTATCCACAGACCAGCGTGTTTCAGTTTGTGTGGAAGTAGGATTTCTAAATATGATATATTATTCAGTAAAATATGTCTCATCCTTCATATGTGCTTAAAACTGGTGAGTTTGCAAATGATGGATGTGTTTAGAGGAAGACATTACCAGCTAGCTTTATTAAACTAGCGAGCCTTTTAGGTTTAGCTGACGACTAACTGTTTGTTTGCTAGTCAGAGTCACCACAGGGGTCTCACAAATGTATAACCCGATAATATTTTTTAATTTAAAATCATTTTTAATGCGTGTGTCATTATAATTTACAGTGTGATATTTTTGTTCCAACATGTTAACTGTTTGCAGTTAGGTTATTAGTATTATTATGAACAGATCAAGCTGGAAAGTTAGATGTCTTATATACTAATATTTATTACTCTTCCTTTCCTGGCTTTTCTTTTACATTCCTGTTAAAAAAATATAACATGCACATCTGATTTGGTTCTTTAAACTCAGCTTAAATGTGCATAACGTATAGCCAATTGCAGTGCGCATGCTCGGTATTGGGTCTGCACATGCGCAGTACGCGTCAATAGAGCCAGCTTTTGTGTTGATACCCTTGCCAGATGTTATTGGAAATGTCCTGTATCTGTTATAAAATGTATAAAGTTATTGTATTGTTTTGCACTTTTGCTGCCTAAGTTGTTGACTAATCCGTTGCAAACTGTAAATAGTTGTGTTAAAAGCATTATAATAGTCCTCTCGATTATTAAATTAAATAAGATCTCCACTTTTAGACACAGTAAACATGTATGTTTTTGTAAAATGTATGATGCAGGCAATGACGTGATTATTTTCCACGTCACTTGATGTGGGTATTTTGTTGCCTGGTGCTGTAATGCTGTTTGTTATTGCTGTTACAAGTTAAGTGTTCCTGTGACGTCATAGTGGCGACTTGTCCAGCTGAAATGACGTTTAACTCAAGAACAATTCCATGAATCATGAAACACATTTTCCCAAAGAAAACAGTAACAAGAGCTCAGTGTTGTAATTTAATACCTTCCGGGAGTGTTTAGTGTTCTGTTAGAAGTCTGTGGAAGAAGCTGTGGAGCGAGAATCTGAAATCTGAGCTATGATCGCTGTGGTGTTGGTATAAAAGACGAGCAGGTTGGACAGATGAGATTAGAGACTGAAGTACTAAAGCGCTGCTGCATCGCTCTTGTTAGGTGGAGATTAACTGAGGGATAAATCTTACTGCAGCACTATGAGCAGATAGAGGAAACCATTAACTAAGATGAGGATAGTGCAGTATGTTTACCAAAGTACCTCAATCAAAGTAAATCACTGAAAAAGTGCATACTTTAACGTTTGGTTACTTTCTTTTTATTTTATTGTATCTCCTGCAAAGCGTAAGGGATGCTATGTTTTCAGGGGCTGTCCGCACCCCCTGCCGCCGCAGACACTTCTTGTACACACTCTAGCAGTGCCGTTTTTTTTATGGCTTTATTTTATATTTATGTTGATTGGTTCCTTTATTGTCCAGTAACACTCTAAAGGTGCACTTGAGCACACTTGGGATATACCTTGTGTTTTGTGACAAGAATGCAGTTCTAGTTATTATCATTATTATTCAAACAATTAAGCTATCTCTATCTTTTTTAACATTGTTTAATATTTTTTCATTCTTGTTCCATAGAAACATGATCATTTTGAACTTCTGCTTCAGTAAAAATCCAAATTGTTCTGGCGAGCCATGGAATAAATCAAACACACAAAGAACTCAATGTTGAACTTTTAAGTTTGCACTTTGTATCCTGGTGTTCTTGATAAGCGGAGCTGAGGTCGCTGCTGTGCTCATGAAGGCCTTGTTTCAGCGCAGACTTCAGAAACTGAGGCTCTAAAAGCAGTACAGGCTGCAGTCGCTGACTGGGAGAGTTCACTGCCCTGGCTGTCTACAGCGATGGAGTCGTATCTTTTCCCCTTCGATGGGCTGATCTGCATGCTCCTGGGCATCTCCTTCACCGTGTGGTTCACGCTCCTGCTGGTCTTCATCATCGTGCCCGCGGTGTTTGGTGTTTCTTTTGGCATACGAAGGCTCTACATGAATTCACTGCTGAAAATATTTGAGGTGAGTGTTGAGATGAGCCTGAAATACATGAGAATAGCTGTCATGTGACTTTAATCTGTAATTAAAGAATTGTATTTAGAGAGAAAATAGATAGTTAAAGTATTAGTTTGTATTCAGAGCCACAGTTTTGTCCTGGAATAGGACGAATTATGGGATGTGTCTATCTGAGGAGGACATGTTCCCAAGTAACGGGATGCTGCACAACCTGCCGGCATGTGAAAGATTTAGAGTGTGCCGCCTGAGGGATTATACAGGAAGGGAACATTTCACCACCTCAAATTCATTTGCCAAGTAGCTCAATTCTACCGGGGTCGCAGGTCTCAACTGACACTGGGCAAAAACAATATACACCCTGAACAGCTTTTCAGACCATCGCAGGGCGACACACTCACCCTTAGGGTTAATTTGGAACAACAAGTTTGACACTGTGCTTGTCTTTGGACTGTGGGAGAATACCGAAGTATCCAGAGGAAACCCATGTAAACACTCCAGGGCTAGTTTAGTGTTGGTGAGTTTAGTTTTGATGATGTGCGTGTGCACAAGTGGCGATGCCCTCAAAACCAACCCTTTTCTTTGCTGTTGTATTTACAGTGGGCCACACTCAGGATGGAGAGAGGAGCGAAAGAGAAGAACCAGCAGCTCTACAGACCCTACAGCAATGGTGAGACTTCTCACTACCTTTGCATTATTATATGTAATGGATGATGTAAGAACCAGGTAGTCATCATCATGATCATCATCTTCTTCCGCTTGTTCCGGGCTCGGATCACGGGTGACGTATCCTAGCATCGGACGCATTCTCAAACAGCCGAGAAACAAAGTCCCTCCATCGTGTGCTGGGTCGACCCCGGGGGCTCTTCTTGGTTGAATATGCCCTAATCATGATCACAGAATGACCGATATCACCATCAGAGGAGAATCAGAAACACTATCCAAACCTGTACTCTGTATTTCCGCTCGACCAAAATAGAAGCGCTCATATAAATCTGTCCTCGTAGTGTTTGAGTTAGCGCATATCTGTTCAATGGCACCGGATCAGAGACATAACACACTCTGCAATGATACTGTAGACCAATCAGAATTCAGGGTTCCATCCACATCAACTGCAACGTACTGTAGTGTTTAATTTAGTTAATAAGGTCATGTGACTTCCTCCTTTTTTTTTTTTCAGGGATCATAGCGAAGGAGCCAGCATCTCTGGAGCAAGAAATACAGGAAGTGAGGCGTGTTGGTGGAGCGGAGGCCGAGTTTGATATGTCGGACATCTTTTTTTTCTGCCGACGCGGGGTCGAGAGCATCGTAGATGATGAGGTGACGAAGCGTTTCTCGGCTGAGGAGTTGGAGTCCTGGAACCTGCTGACGCGCAGCAACTATAACTACAACTTCCAGAACATCAGCAGACGGCTGACGGCATTGTGGGGGCTTGGCATGCTTATTCGCTACGGCATCCTGCTGCCTCTCAGGTACTGCACTCTGTTGGGTGCTCAGGTTAGCAGGATAGATGCTAAAGACAGTTTTGCTACACATATATGCATAAAATAGCTATAAAATATGAGTGATGTAATGGTACGTGTATCCCCTGTAGTGTCTATAGAGGTTAAGTCAGTTAGCATAGCTAGTTTATTTACATAAATAGTAATTAAAAAAAAAATAGTCATGTCACAAATTAATTTGTGTTTTTGTTTACTCCGTCAGATCTTTAATGGTCAGAAGTTTTTATACATTTTGTTAGTTCTAATGGCTTTGGGTTTTAGTTGGTTGAATTTGAATCAGACTCTCAGGGTAGTCTTCCACAAGCTTTTCACAGTATCTTGCTGTTCTTTTTGTTCATCCCTTCTTTCTTGGATACTCAAACGCAAATGTTTGTCTGAGATTCGGGTCAGGGTTTGGGATGGCCACGCCGTTACTTTAACTTTGTTCTTGTCTTTAAGCCATTTTGTTAAAAACCTTGGAGATATACTCAGGATCACTGTCCTGCTGGAAGATCCATTTGGTACCAAGTTTATGCTACCTGAAGTACAGCTGTGTATTTTCTGAAGTGCATCAGTCAGTCTTCCAGCACAGCACAACCATGACATGATGCCGTCACCCCCATGCTTCACAATTAAGATGGTGTTCTTCAGATGAAAAACTTTTTTTTTTTTTTTTTTGTCCTTTTGTGCTGAGAATTATGGCCAAAGCCAACCGGTTACATTTTTATTTCATCTGAGCAGACAACATACTTTCATCACCTGAAAACTCGAGTCTGACATTTTTTTCTCCGTCTTTGAGAAGTTAATTTCCTCTTTATATGACAGATTTTCAGGCCATGGCAATCGGACTCACTTAAAAGTGGAAATATTTGATGCCTTGAACTCTTTCACCAGTTCCATTGTGCCGTTAATATCTATTCATCATTTCATTCATCTTTATTCCATTCTAAGATAAACGGATATACCATAAATGATCCTTAAAACTGGAATTGGTTTTGGAACTGGAATTAAAAAGCTAATAAAATTTAAAGGTAGCCTTTCTTCAGGGCTCCATCTAATCCCTCCCATGCCTTCAGAGGCCCTTCCAAAACCACCCGCTCCACTCTGACTGCAGGTTTGTCAACGGTAGGGTCACACACGAGTGTTTTGCGATATTGGAGCATTTGGTTGGATGTTTCCAGGCGGAGCACGAGGCAGTGATTGGTTGTCGTTTTTAAAGAATTGCAGTGTCCACATGACTGATTCATAAATAAATAATTGCTGTCGAAAACATTTCAACCAGTGTACACAGCTAAAAATTGACCAACCCCAGCTTTAAGTACCTTTCGAGTTGCTGTATGTGTACATCCAGTAGGAAACTATTTGAGATTCAGATGCACTCATTATTGTTTAAAGTGTGTTAGTCATTATTTCACAGCACATGTAAACATCTGGATGCCCCTTGGGGTAAACTACCTGCTATGGTTTAAAGATGATGACGTGGGTTAGGAAGAATGAATAGTGCGTTGTATTTTTAAGGAGGATTGATGGGATAGATAGTGCCTTTTAGTAAGGCTTATTTGTGTTATCTATGTAATAAACCACAATGCACCTTTTTGTCTGAATAAAAACTAAATGTTGTTTTTATGAATGAATGCAGGGTCACACTGGCTTTTACTGGAGTCGGACTCCTTGTGGTTCTCACATCCCTCATCGGTCTGCTTCCAAATGGCAGGTAAGTCCATTTTCTTAACTGCTGACTGAAGTTTTTTAATATAGAAAGTTCTTGTTGCAAGTATGTGAAGTGCTAAAGAAAATAAAACTGGGGTGTTATTAATATTAAACTACTCACTCATGTATTTGCCGAACCACCTAATCCTACTAGGGTCTCAGCCGACACTGAGCGAAGGCTGGGTACAACTCGGCAGACCATCGCAGGGCAAACACACAAAAACAACCATTGAGTCACACACACACATTTGTTATTCATCTCTGCATTCATGTCACTGCACTGGGCTTCGTTATAATACTGGCGTACTGGTAAAGGAATAGGATTATGTGTGTCTTAAGCCCAGACATGATCCTAAAAAGATTTTCAGACAGATTTTTAGTGTTAGTTTTTAAGTGTTTCTCCCAGTTTGTTGAGGTGGCTCACACAGCCAGTGCACAGTGGATTATAGCAATATAATGTAAGACTAAGATTACAAATGTGCGAGGCTCAGAGAGACGTGGTTTTGTTGTGTTTCTGACAGCACAAAGAATTTCCTGAGTGAAAAGGTCCATCTGATGTGCTACAGGATCTGCGTTCGAGCGCTAACCGCCATCATCACGTACCACGACAGGTAGCAATGTTTGCACTTTTAATATCCAGTATATTTATTGTGGATATCGATATTGTTTATATGTGTTTGTGCTGGATTAACTTTAAAGTTGATCATTGGGAAAATAATTAAGAACGGTGTGTGTGTGTGTGTGTGTGTAATAAAGTGATGCAGTAAAAAATACACTGAGTTAGTTTTTTGGTGAGACACACATACTCAGTACTGTGGTGGCTGTGTTTATAAATTACGGTTTGTTTTATTGGAATGCAGCTTTACTTGATTATATCTCGCAGCTCTTTAAAAACAACATTTTAATGTGATAATAAAATGAGGATTAAATCGCATTTCCAGTTCCACTTGACTTCATCTGCCGTTTTCCTTCCCGCAGTGAAAACAAACCCAAGAACGGAGGAATCTGTGTGGCCAATCACACCTCACCCATTGATGTCATCATCCTGGCCAGTGACGGCTGCTATGCTATGGTAACTGGTTTCGTTTGTGTTTCAGGGAGTATTTCAGGCTCATTTTAAACTTTAAAGACAGACTTGAAATCTGAAATGTTAGCCTTAGCTGGAAATCAGGGCTAAAATTGTGCAATGTGTGTGTTAGGTCGGGCAGGTCCACGGTGGCCTCATGGGCATGATCCAGAGAGCAATGGTTAAAGCTTGTCCTCACATCTGGTTTGAGAGATCAGAGGTCAAAGATCGCCATCTAGTGGCCAAAAGGTAAAGTTACACAATCAGAACCTTAAAAATTTGCCGAACCACTTAATCCTACTAGGCTCGCAGGAAGGCTGGTACATACATATCTCATTTCACAATTGGCAAAGTACACCCTGAACTAGCTAGACCATCACAGGGCAACACACAGACAAAGCCATACACACTGACACCTAGAGTCAATATAATGGAACAGCCAGTTAGCCTAATGTACAGTACCTCTTTGGCCTGTGGGTGGGAGCCGGCATACCTGGAGGGAACACCATGCAAACACAGGAAAACATGCAGACTCGAGAAACGCCCTAGCCTGGGAATCGAACCCAGAACCTTCTTTCCTTAAATCCAGCTGAGACCAAGAGTTTCTTGTGCTAATGAACGTTAGACACTCACATGAGCACAACTGTATATTCACAAGCCATCACTTACACTACTTAAGGTGATGTGTTCATGTTTTTTTGTATGAGTTGCTTTATTTTAATCATGTTTGCAGGCTCAGTGATCATGTTGCAGACAAAACCAAGCTACCCATCCTCATTTTTCCAGAGGGTAAGGTTTGATAAATGAATCAGTCATCATTTAATTGTTTTATTATTTAACTGCTTCGTTCCCAATCGAAACATGTGAAATTCAGTGGGGTAAATGTATTTTTTTTCCAGGCACTTGTATTAATAACACTTCAGTAATGATGTTTAAGAAGGGAAGCTTTGAAATTGGATGCACCATCTATCCTGTGGCTATAAAGGTAGCAGTTTTTTCTCTTTATTACTGTAAATATTAACATTGTGTTCTAAAAACATCTCACCACCAAGCAGTGTGTGCACATATATATATATATGTGTGTGTGTGTGTGTGTGTTTATATATATATATATATATATATAAAACGCTACCTAATCACAAATTGAATACAAATTGGGTCACATGTGGTGTAGCATTTTTATGGCCCTCAGTTTTACACTTGTATATAGGGAGATCTTATCCTTTACACTTGTATTTGTGTGTATGCATCTTTTATGGTACACCAGTATAACCAGTCTAATCCTAAAACTCCCTGTTGGATATGTAAATATAAAGTGCATTATGGGTGCAGAAGCCATTACACAGTGTAGTTTTCTCATATACGAGCTGCAATGAAAAATGTTCAGGGACTCTTCCTGTAGAGAAATTATATGGACATGTGCATCGAGCTGGAACAAGCAATAACTCTGATCAGTCAGTGTGCCGTGTGACCTCACACTGTCAGCATCAGGCCAAAACACACGTTTTGCTGAAAGTGGTACATGGGCATTTGGGATTTTACTATGAACCAGAGTGCGTCAAATATCAAATCCTTGTGAAAGCAGCAGTGGAGACCCTTGAAATGCTTTAGAAAGTCTGTGGTAATGAATTCTTGTCCCCTTGGTGCATGAATTTCTCTCAGTACCCCGTCTTGCTCGTTTTTTGTCTTGCTTGCTGTAGGTGTGGTGAAGCATTTTAGGAGTCCCTGCTGCTGATAATTACAAATGCACTTTGCACATGCATGTAGGTCATGTGTATAACGTTTACAGCATGATGTCACATGGCATACTGATGCATGAAATTTATTGCCCATTCTTGCTGTAGGTGCAAGACCATGCTGTACTTTTTGTTCAAACAGTCCCTGAACTTAGTGATTGCATCATTGTTGCAGCCTGGGTCATTGGTTTTGAATTTAACCGGACAATTGCAATGAATTTTAAATCTGCAGTTGGTGAACCTAACTTTTTTTTTTTTATTTTTTTAACAGTATGACCCAAGATTTGGAGATGCTTTTTGGAATAGCAGTAAATTTGGTATGGTGAATTATCTCCTCCACATGATGAGCAGCTGGGCCATTGTATGCAGCGTGTGGTACCTACCACCCATGAGCCGAGAGGTAAGATTTAACATAAGTCATACACACAGTGTTTTGGGTCCCTGGTTTACTATATTGTCTGGATTATTCACTGTATTAAAATTGCTAGGAGGGCTTGGACAGCACACGGACATTCATTTTACTCCCAGGTTTACAGTTTCCCCTACAAAAGGCAGCTTTTGCTTTTGCCACTTAGTTTGAATGGGGGCGTGTTCCAGTGGGAAAGTGACATCAGTGCATATCCTTAATGAACTTTATTGCCGTCTCTTGGATTTTAAGATGGATGGTGTTGATGGAAGTAGACTTAAAGACAAAATGCCTAATCTTGCACTCACTCACTCATTTGTCGAACCACTTAATCTTTACTATATTTGCTGGGAGGCTGGAGCCTGTCTCAGCCAACTCTTGGCGAAGGCAGATAACACTGAACAGCTTGCCAGACCATTGCAGGGTGGCACACATTTTGGACTATGAATGGAAACTGGAGTACCTGGAGGAAACCCACGCAAGCATGGGGGCAGCATGCAAACACCACACAGAAGTGTATCAGCTTTTTTCTGCAACATGTGTTTGTTATTCAGGACTTCATCATTCAGCGTTTTCATGTTTATTAGTGTTACTGCAAGTTGGGGTTGGGGCTACCAACAGACCTTAGCACCATCTCTCCTGTCTCACTAAGGTTCATGTGTGCAAATGATAATTTTATTATCGTTAACCCTATTTTTTAATTTTTTTATTTATTTATTTATTTATTTTTAAATAGTGACCCTTCAGCACAAAACCAGTTGGAACTCGTATGACCAGGTAAGCGGCTCATAGAATAACGTCATCTTTTATTTCCCGCTTCCTACTTGGAGGCCGTTTATGTCCTAATGTCGCGCGCTGTTAGCGGCTAGTGTGCATGTGGTTCGGGAGTTCAGTTCAAAACTAGTTTGAAAGTGCACAAAAAAACTAGTGTACTGTATGAAATTATCATCTCCCAATGGTTATATACTCTCTAAAACTAGTTTAGAATCCCCCCACCCAAACCCCACCCCACGTGCATGCTAGCTGCTAACAGCACACGACATTAGGACATAATCGGCCTCCAAGTAGGAAGCAGGAAATAAAAGATGACGTTATTCTCTGAGCCGCTTACCTGGGTCATATGAGTTCCGACTGGTTTTGTGCAGGAGGGTCACAATTTACCTTTGAAATGTGGGAGGTCTTTTTGGGTCACTCCGTATTTTGTTTTATATTTTATTAATTTATTATGTGATCACCAGCCTTTCCATGGTCATCTGAGTTCATTCGTACAAAAAGGGGCAGATAGCGCTTTTCCCTCCGACTGTGTTAGGCTGCCTCCAAATGCCCGTACGCAGCAGTTCGTAAAGAGGCAGCTGGCAGCATCGCATGTCACAGAGGGGAATGTATATGCTTACGTCCCTTCCTGGTTGATGGTGGTCGTACTGTAAGATGTAAGGGAGGCAAAACTTGATGGGTGGGAATTGGATACGACTAAAATTAGGGGAGTAAAAAACGAGGGAAAGTTTTAAAAATATCTTCACGTCAATTTTCTAAGCTGAATATTTTGTTTTGTTTCAGAAAAATTTGTATTTGTTCAGAGGATTGTTTATTTATTTGAGCAGTAAAGAAGAAATCATACAGGCTTCACTGAGAGTGGAAATGTCCTCACTCTCCCACATCTCTTATCTCTGTATCTCTTAAAGTCCTTCACTGCACTGACTGATACATTTTTGGACTGATACTTTATGTATAAATACACACACGTCTCCTTTTTTTTTTATTTTTTAAAAAGCTTAAGGTTTGGCGATCAGTTAAGCCTCACTGCTGCTAACGCTAACACGCCTTTCTTGTTCTTTGCTGATAAATTGTTGATAAGCCCGTGC
>JAOUQZ010000008.1:190595-213338 GCA_028564935.1 Neosilurus hyrtlii
AGAGACAGAAGGCGACTCAACCAAAAAGAAGAACAAACTAAAATCTTTTTTTGTTCCTAAACCCAACCTGAAGCGTAACTCTTTGTCTCACTCCACGTCTTCCTTAGGGACAAATCCTGAGAAAAACTCGGCGTCTGCCAATTTGTCTTCGGTCAGCCCGGTGCTGGTGGATAGCGAGGGAGAGATGGATGGAGAGACAGAAGGCGACTCAACCAAAAAGAAGAACAAACTAAAATCTTTTTTTGTTCCTAAACCCAACCTGAAGCGTAGCTCTTTGTCTCACTCCACGTCTTCCTTAGGGACAAATTCTGAGAAAAACTCGGCCTCTGCCAATTTGCCTTCGGTCAGCCCGGTGGTGACGGACAGTGAGGGAGAGATGGATGGAGAGACAGAAGGTGACTCAACCAAAAAGAAGAAGAAAAACAGACTAAAGTCTCTTTTTTTGCCTAAATCCAACCTGAAGCATAACTCGTTGTCTCAATCCACGTCCTCCTTAGGGACACTTCCTGCAAAAAACTCATCCATCAGCTCAAGTACTTCGTCAGGCCTCAATGTGGAGTCTTTAGAAGGTAAGAAATATCTGACTGTATTATTGTAATTTGAATTAGTGTTAAATATGTAGATATATTGTTTTATTTATTATAATTTTTTTAATTAATTAATTTCTTTTCATATGAAGGGAAGAAAAAGAAGAAATTTTCCTTTTTAACACACAAGCGGAACGGTAGCACAGATAGCAAGGCATCCACTCATAGTGACTTCACCCTTGGCTCGACCAATCAGATTCCTCCATCACCGATTGATATTCGCATAAATGGCAGTGATGTTTACAGAGAAGAAATTCCATGTGAGAAAGTGCATGAACTGAAAGTGGAAGAAGAGACAAGATGGAGAAGAGAGGACGAAGAGCAGGAACGACTGGAGGAAGAGAGAAGAAGGGAAGCCGAAGAGGAGAGAAAGAGAAAAGAGAGAGAAGAACAGTGGAGAAAGGAGGAGGAAGAAGATGAAAGAATAAGAAAAGAGAGAGAGCTTGAAGAACAAATGAGAAGGATTGAGGAGGAAGAAAACAAAAGAAGAATGGAGAGAGAGATGGAAGAAGAAAAGAGGAGAATGGATGAAGAAAATGAAAGGAACAGGATGGAGAGAGAGCTGGAAGAACAAAAGAGAAGGTTAGAAGAGGAAGAAAAAAACAGAACATGGATGGAGGAGGAAGAAAAAAAACAAATAAGAATGGAGAGAGAGTTTGAAGAACAAAGAAGGTTAGAGGAGGAAGAAAAGGAGAGGATAAGGATGGAGGAAGATGAGCGCAGGAGAAGGCTAGAGGAGGAAGAGCAGAGAAAGAGGATAGAGGAAGAGGAGGAGGCAGAAGAGCTAAGGAGAAAGATGGAGGAGGAGGAGGAGAATCTGAGGAAGAAAGCTGAGGAAGAAGATAAAAGGTGGATTGCCGAGGAGAAAAGGATGAATGAGGAGAAGAAACAAGCAGAGAGACAACGGATTATGGAGGAGGAGGAGACAAGGTTCAAGATGGAGAAAAGGTTAGCAGATGAGAAAAAGCTAAGGGAGGAAGAAGAGAGAAGAATAGCTGAAGAGATGGAGAGGCAACGTGAAGAAGAAGAACGAGTGAGAGAAGAGATGAAAAGAAAAGAAAAGGAGCAGGAAAGATTGAATAAAGAGACAGAGGAAAAGGAGAGACTGAGAAAAGAAGAACCTTTATTTGAAGAAATTTCCATATCCCAGTCACCTGACTTCATTCATTCAGCCAGAATCTCCAACATTAAACCGAGGTTAGTGTCTCTTGTTATACACTACATAGTATTTACTACAAAGGGAGCACTACTCACTATTCTATTAGTACACAGTTTCAAGTCATATATTAATTAGCATTAACTGTTAATTCATTCATTTTCCAAGCTGCTTAATCCTGATTATGGGCGCGAGGAGGCTGTTGCCTATCTCAGCCAAATCTGGGCGAGGGCGAGGTATACCCTGGACAGCTCGCCGGGCCATCACACACACACACACACACACACACACAACCAATCACACCCACACCTAGGCGATTTGGAACAGCCTACTCTGCATGTTTTTGGACTGTGGGAGGAAACCGGAGTGCCCCGGAGGAAACCCATGCAAAGATGGGGAGAACAATGAGACTCCACACAGAAACACCCGAGACCGGGAATCGAACCCAGGCCTTCCCTGCTATGAGGCAGTCGTGCTAACCACTGCGCCACCTTGCCATATAGAAGTATGCATATAGTCCAGCTGTGTGCTATAATATATAAAATAACAGTTGCACAAGTGGAGTATTCTCTATTTCACAAGTGACAAATTCAAGGCCTGTTGGCCAAATACGGTCCGCTAAGTCATTTTATGTGGCCGTGATGGCTTTTAAAGAATACAATTATAATGCATTCTTTGTGTCAGTTATTACCATGAAACGTAATTCATCAGTGACGTCATTTGAGACGTAGCCTTCAGCTGTAGTCAGTTACAGTACCCTGCTGCTCTTGAATTAGAGTTTAAGCTAGAATATTTAACTCCTAATATAAATCCACGCTCACACAAGAAGCGACGAGTGACAGGCATATCGCCTGACAAGAGAAGTGAATGGCTTCACCGCTTGGCTCTTGTTGTTTATGTAACCCCCTCTCATTTCCCACTTTAAAATCTTTCTGAGTGAAACTGTGAGCATCATCACACTTGTTCCCGTACAGCATTGCCGTGGGAGCTTTATTATCATTATCTTGTGTTATTTTTTTGTGTTTAGGGGAACTTTGTGTTTGGCAGCGTCTGCCAATCAACGGTATCTTTAAGCTCTGATTGGTAAATGCTTGAATTGTGCTCGTTGCTTCCTGTGTGAATGTGGTTTAAGTATAATACTGCCTAGTAAATACTTTCTAAATACTGTTTCCATCCCTATTTATTACACACCCACACATTATTGTGATATATATGGTGTAAATGTGTATTTCTGGTTCATGCTTGAATTAATAATTCGACCAAACACAGGTAGATGAAACCACTCACTGCTGCCTTGTGTTCACTAACTTTAGGCAAAAAATGCTGTTAAGCTCATTATTCACAGCTTAGCATTGCATGTGCATTTGTGTAACACTGCTTCATAACAAACTTAGATCGCTTTGACATTATAGCACTCTTTACTTCTGAGAATCAAACTCGGGAAAGATGGGGTGTCCAGGTAGGTGTGATCACTGAGATTCTACACGTGTAGGTTTAAAACAATTAAACCTGACTGCAAGGAGTGACCAATGAGTGAATCCCTTTTGTGAGTACTGTTCCAGTCCTGTCCTTTTCCCCACACACCCCTCTGCCAGCTCAGTTTTCATTTGTGGCATGTGAAACCAAACAGGAAACAAGTTCTCTGGTTTTTGACTGTCCAAACAGGCTGACTGAAGAGAAGGCCCTCTTTGTGTACTTGGTAAATTCCTGTGTGCATTCTCAGGGTTATTGTTCATTTTTATTTCCAGCTCTATTAAGGTTCAGTGGATGGAAGTTATGAGCGTTACATGGGTGTTTGGTCAGTGGTCCTTGACATGGGGTCCCCCTGAAGCCTATTGAGGTGGGGGGGGGGGGGGGTTGGTGTTCTACTGGGTGCTGGAAATCTATTGATATATAAATCATGTGTATTATACATGTATTTATGTACGAGTTCACATCACATGCATTTAATGGGTGGTGGCTCAGTGGTTAAGGCCCTTAGTTTTCATTTGCTCAGTTGTATAAAAATGATAAATGTAAGTCACTCTGGATAAGGGTGTCTCCCAAATGCAGTAAATGTTAAATTAAATTGGTGCAATCCAAATTTTCATTATATTTTTTGAGTTCAATGGCTCCAAACTGCTAAAATTTAAACTGCAGAATGTTATCAAGTTGTCACATGACTCTTGGTAAAGCTATGTTACTGCATTCTGCTAGTTAGTTATTTGGTACTGCAGAAATTTCCTGGACAACTGGACCAGATCCAGAAACAGCCTTCACTATCGGAAACACAGTGTCATCGAATCCGTGCAGTAGTGCTATATAACACCAATCCGCCATGAGCAGCTCATTAAAATCCCAGGAAGATCATCATGTCCTAGGATGATATTTTGCACCTTTGTGAAATATTTAGTAGGTCCTCAGTAGAGTTGGTGGGTGTATACGGAAGTGTACACATTTCTCTATATAAGAATTTGGTCGAAATAAGTTCTTGAAACCTCAGGTTAAATAATGATCTATTTAACTCCATTAACACAATGCATTACATTACACAATCTCCTCCAGGATCAATAAATTATTCTGATACTGATTCTTAAATTTGGTGCAGTGCTGAAACTATCATCATAACACGCACTAACCCAATACAACATCGAAGCACAATAAATTATTTTCACAGTCTGTGTTGTTTTTTTTCTCTGCCATGTTTTAACTGCTGATGCGTTAGGTTTTGCTAACCCTCATCAAAATTCCTTGTTGTGTATTACTCAGGGAATGATTTACAACTAAAGTCAGCCCACAGGAAATCTCTGCCTGCCATAAAAAGCTGATCTGGTGATTCTAATCCTCTGACTCATGTATTTTTTTTATTTTTTTTTACAAACCAGGATGCCTCATAAAATACTCTAGATTCTGACTTTAGGAAAGGGTGCAGTATTATAGGGAGAAGGATGACCTCTGGGTTTTTTCATAGAAGGCTAAAATGACAGATGTTTATGTGAATGTACAAGTAATAAAACGAGTCCGGTCTTGCTAGAGGCCTGTTTGAGACTAAATTGTGTGTATACAGTAGTATCGCAATTCCTAGAATTCTTAGCTGATTGACTTTCGTTCTCCATGCCTCCTTCACAACCTCACACTTAAAACCATTTTAAAAAGTTTACTGGTAAATATACCAAACAAAACATCTTAATAAACCTCTGGTTTATTTTATTTACACCAAGTTGTAATAACGTATTGTCTACAGGCGTTGCATCATTATTTAACCCAATCATTGTACTGTGTAAAGAAAATCTGCCTGAATCTTTCTTTGTATGAGAAAAGCTTCATAGCAAACTATGGTATATGAGAGAGGGCTGAAAAGTTCATAAGCTGACTGTTACATTCAAGCTGGTATCTTAGAGTTATTATACTATTTTTCGATTACTGAGTTTCAGCACCTGGTGATTACAAACACTCCTAGACATGTTTGCTAAATTTTTTTTTATTATACTGCTATTTACTCTCATGCTCACACAGTATACAGATGGCTAAAGTACTCACTTTTTGTCTTTACCCGCATCCTACTCCCTCAGCGTGTCTGTCTCTGCAACAGTCTCTCAACCATCAGTGGAGAACATTGATGCCAGCATTTCAGAAAACATCAGTATTAAAGAGAGAACTGATAAAAAAGGACACGCCCCTTTACCTCCACAATTCACAGGACCAGATCTTTGCTCCACAGAGATTCCTGAACAGCCTTCCCATCTTAACAAAGTAACAAAACGTCCAGCGCCTCAACCACCAAGCACATTAGGGATGATCAGAGAAGTTGAAGAAAACACCACTCAGACAGGTCTTGGTCAAGGAGCATATAGATGCCCTGAGGGTCATCATGAGAGCAAAGTCTTTTCAGCCTTTCAAGATGATGCACACATTTATACTAATCCTTTTCTAACTGTTGAACCAGTGGCTATAAAGCACAGCAAAAGACCAGCACCAAAACCAGGAAATGTGATGTCTATGTCTGAAAATGAGCCAAGAAATGGTGGCAAAAACCCAACAGAAAGTATGGTTCACCTTGAAGAAAAAGAAAATGCTTTTAATAGCAAAGGTAATCCACCAAACTGGAAACTGATGAGATCTCTAAATGGTATTACAGTTGAAGATGGCAAAAATGGCCTTTCTGAAGATCTGTCAAGAAGAGATGATCACCTGGAGGACATAGTTGGGCCTGAGTCTCCAAAACCAAATGCACCTTCAGACATTTGGGATTTGAGCCCAGAACATCTGGCTTGCAAAACTGCTGCACTTCCAAGCATTAAAATACCGCAGAAGAAGTCTCAAGCCCCTCTTCCTCCAGCTAAACCCAAAAGAATTGGAGATCCAAGCATGCTACACCAGCAGCCATCTCTCTTAAACGAGACTAACCTTGCACAAGCACAAGAGAACCCTCATAATAAGAAGGACCAAGATAATGCATTGGATTGTAGTGGTGAAATATCTGCAGTCAGCGCACCTTCATCATCCACAGTTTCTTCATCAGCGTTCTCTCCACTTGATGAGAGATCACAGGTCATGAAACTAAGTGCTGCTAAGTCGGTGGAGATCGGTTCTGGGGCTAAGACTTTGCCATGGGCTAAAGTGGTACCCAATGATGCAGGTGAAGTAAGGGCACAAGTTCCCACTTCAGTAATCAGGTGAGATTTCTCTATATAGTCATAGTTAACTCACTTCATAGAGGTAGCATTGATAGGCTTAGATATTATTGATGTATAGTAACTTCGTAAACCAACAGTAAGATGGAAAGCCATAAAGAATAACTATAAAAGATGATCCATTGGAACGATCCATTTCTATCTAAACACCAGTGTGGTGTCCTTGGAACAGTAAATCAGCCTGGATAGTGTTTCAGAATTGTTAGGTTGGAACAGCTCTGCGATTGATTTTCTTTATATGACACCCTTGCGTGAAAAAAACACCTGATTGTTTTTTGGGAACAAATTGTCTTCTGAACAACTGAGCAATCTAAACAACTATAATTCTGAACTCTTTATTTTGTGAGTTAAATGGCAAGTCACACCCCCCCCCCCAACCCCACCCCCTTTATGTTTGTCCACCGGTCACTTCTTGTAGTCTTATAGTCACTGTATTTCTACTTATGTTCTTCCTAAACTTGATTTGACAACAAATAGAAAAAACAATAGATATTATCCTCATTTCATTTGGATCTGGAACTTGTTTGTTTGGCAGCATGGGGTTTCTGTTCATCACTGTTCTAACTCTTGTCAGGTGGTGAGATTGCTTTTGAGAATAACATGAGAATGATCAAAATAATCCTCTCTTAATATTTGTATATAAAAATGCGTCATTGCATTAAAGAACATGGTGTCGTCTTTCATTTACCTCTGCCGAGTCACATGAATAAATGCTATTCACTGAACGAATATTAACATTCCTGTTTTCTGGCGGTCTACAGGAAGCAAGCAGTGAAACCCCTCAGTGCTGCAGAGAATCAGGCTGAAATTCCAGAATTTCAAATGACTGACAACACACAGCCTAAAACAAAGGTACTACCCCTGACATAAGTGTACATGAATGAATACTTACTTGACTTAGTAGACTCTTAATTTTTTCCACAGTTACAGTATATATAGTTATAGATAAAGATATACTAAGAATAACATCAAAGCTTTCCTTTTGATTACAGAAGTTATGCTTATAGTTAGACTGAGATGTGGACATGCAGAAAGTCTTTGGAAGGTATGATGAGGAAAATAAACAGATGTGCATGTGTGTATTTCAGGCTGCAGAAACAGTGATGAAAGGCCCATATTCTCAGTTAACACAGCCTGAGCTGGTCTCTCTAGCATTGCATCAACAGGAACAAATTTCAAAGCTTGATGCCAGGATCAAAGAACTGGAGGGATACATTGATAATCTGCTGGTGCGTGTTATGGAGGAGCAACCAAGTATCCTGATGGCCATGAACACAGTGAACAAGTCTGTGTGAGCACTGAAACATGAACAGCTGTAGTGGAGATGGAAGAGAATTTAAACTAATATACTGACTTTTAAGAAGAGGACCAATGCAAAGCTAGACTTTTCTAGTGTACCACTCGGTGCAGTGCAAAGTTTGTGGTCTTAAAGTCTTTATTACCAAGATAAACACATAAACAGGGAACTTATTCACCCTCACATTCATAAACCTCTGCTCTTACTACATATCTTAGGACAGAATAAAATGTGTAACGTTTTTTCTAATGTTTCGTCTTTAGAAAAGCTCAGGCTTGGGCAGAAAAAGAGCTATTTCCACCTACTGTGTTTAATAGTTCCCTTTTTGTGAAAAAAGAGGGAAGAGTCTCACGTAATGCATTGCCTTATTCAACATATTGAGTAATAGTATGTCTGCAGTATATGTGAAATATAAATGTAAGAGTGCAATATTTTATCCCTAAAGCACTTTAATTAAACACATTGGGTTTTTTTAATCTGTAAATATTAATGATTATTTGTACTTAATAAATTTTCATTTGAAGTGATATCTTTAATTTTGAAATAAATAATCACTTTGCTACAGAGTCGTCTCCCTTTTATGATAAATCAAATGTTTCGATATTTTTATTACAGCATAGACGGTAGTGGTTAGCACGTCCGCCTCACAACAAGAAGGTCGAGTCCCGGGCTTGGCTTGAGTGTTTTTGTGTGGAGTTTACATGTTTTCAATGTGCTTGTGTGGGTTTCCTTCAGGTGCTCTGGGTTTCCTCCCACAGTTCAACGACATGCGCATTAGGCTAATTGCCTGTTAAAAATTGCCCCTAGGTGTGAATATGAATAATTGTGTGTGAGATACCCTGTATAGAGTGTACCCCACCTTCACCAGCGTCATCTGAGAGGCTCCAGCCTCCCCACGACCCTAGTAGGATTAAGCGGCTATAAATAAGTGAGACGAGAAAGGGCTGCTACATTTACAGCATTTGGAAGATGCCCTTATTCAGAGTGACTTAGAAGTTTTTTAAATTAATGTAACTGATCACTTGAGGGTTAAGGGCCTTGATCAAGGGCCCAGCAGTGACAGCTTGGTGATACTGAAGCTTAAACCCCTGAGACCTTCTGAACAGTAACCTAGTGCCTTGCCCACTGGGTCACCACTGCTAGTTAGCTGATATCCTGATTGTCACATAAGATTTTTTAGGAACAGGGATGGTCTGGCGAGACCCCTGTCTTCGCCCTTGTCAGCTGAGATAGACACCAGCCTCTCAGCAGCCCTAGTAAGACTAAATGGTTCAGCAAATGAGTAAGAACGTGTGGACCAGGGAAATGTTTAGGACACTAAATTATGAGTACTTCTGAATCAGGGCTGGGAAACATGCAACCCTTATGCCACAGATGGGGACCGATTGGTAGCTTGTAAGCGCCTGATTAAAAACCGCAAAGACCCCTTCGGCTGGACGCTTGAAAACAACAAAATCCTTACTGAATGAAGGTGAATGCTTGGCTGTGTGTAATAAGTTGTTTTGTGGTATGTTTAATCTGTATATGTTCATAATATGTTTTGTTTGCTTTGTAAATTTAAAAAATTGTGTTTAGCGCTTCGAGAGAAAAAAAGAAAGTATTTTTAACCAGGCGAACTAAAGACACCTACAGGGGTCCTTAAGGATGACACGGGAGGTTTTTAATGTGAAGTAAATTATACCTAACAAAAATTTCTTAACAAATGCTCTCGTTTTCTTGATAAAATTTTGTTAAACCTTACTTTCCGCTAATAATTAACATTAAAACAGTTTTATACGTGCGTGTTTGTGGATATATACCGAACCAACGTGAAGCTTCATTAACTCGCATCTTCTAGCGCCCTCTAGTGGGTTCGTTATGTATTGCAGTAATTGTGAGAGCCGGAAGTGGGCTCCTGCTGCTACTTACTGGTATAAATAAACGTTTGGGTGTCGTTGCTGTTTGGTCTGGGTGTTGTGTTCGTGTTGGTACATTTCTTGAGACCTCAAATACCTGGCAAGTAGGTTTAGCTTAAAGCTGAGAGGTTTGTCTTGGTTTTTCTTTGCTGCCGCTTCACTCTGTGCTAGCATAATGATTTTTCGTTAGCTAATGCTTGTTTTTGCACGTGACATCTCTCAGGGACTGCACGGTATATCGTGTGCCAATTGTTATCGCGATATTATTGAGCACTCAGATCAGTAATTAAATGTGTTGGTCAGATTATTTTGGTCTTTATCTATACGCACCATATGAGTTCATTGCCATATGTAATTGAAATATTTAATAAGTGATCTTGTACAATATGTAATAGTATCCCAATTCAATCTCAAATTAATTCACGATAACAAATATTTATGTTTGTACATTTCAATTAATATGTAAATGCCGTGCAGATCAGATTCTCACTCTGCGGTTGTGGTTCGGTTGTAGATTCTAACCGAATTATTTATGTATTTTGTCCGGTCTGTGTGCAGCGATGCCGCATTTCTGCTCCCAGTGCGGTACGAATAGCGTGGTGGAGGAGGAGTTGTATAACCAGACGCAGTGGGTGTGTCAGGACTGTGGCTCCGTCATCGCAGAGGAGACCTTCACCACCACGCTGAGTGAGGAACAGCACGCTAAAGGTCGGACCCCACCCATCTGACATGCTACTGTGTTCAATTTGTGTCTTGCTGTCAGGCTGTGGTCAGTCGGTCTGTCCAATCCCCATCTGGCATGCCGCTGTTTGTCTCTGTCTGTTTACTGCGTGGCTGGCCGGCCGTCAGGCTATGGTCTGTGAGTCTGTCTGACTACCATCTGGAGGTCGTGCCAGGGCTATTTCAAGGCTACCTGAGGTTTCTAACCTGCTACTTGAAGCCTTATGCCAAACACCTATTTCTGTTTCTATTATCAAGCTACAGCCCAGCAGTGCCAAGGCCTATATCGTGCTGTACGGCGACCGAGAGCACTTCTGCAGCGCACAGCACGGTTTACCAAAATAAAAGCTCTACGACATTTCCATGAAACACTCATCACTGCAAACAAGACGTTAGTCTTCTAGCACAGGGTATTTATTTAAAGTGTCCTTCACAACAAGCAAAAACAAGTGTTTATACAAATATTTACATAGAGAGCCTGTAGATAACACAAATGCTAGTCTGTGCTAACCAGAGCATGATGGACTTTTGGTCCAAAACTTGCGTTCTACTTGCAGTGCAGGCGATGCTCTATTTCTTGCCAATAATTTATACAGACTTTTATTTTCAGAAGCGTTTTCTTTTGTACCTCATGTGAATGAGCTCTAACATGGCAGCTAATGCTAGGTCAGGCTAACATAGTTTAGCTTCTGATAAACCCTCGAATGAGTCATCGTTACTGTTTAGCCAGAACAGTAAATTATAGGGGACCTCTGGTCAATTACTAGCTATTTAAAACAATTGCGTGGATCCTTCCGGCAACTCCAGTAAGAATGACCAATACCTGTACTTTTTAAAGGAGCAGTGTCAAGGTTGTTTAAAAAAACATAGCCTTATCTCCAGTGGCGTTACTAAACGAAGACGTAATCATTTATATAGATGGAAATTTGGTTTATGAAGGATACTACACAAGGCGATCTCAGTCTTTGAAAACTGTTCAGCCCAACAAGATTTCAAAAAGTCCATGCTGTAGTTTATTTCCACCCTGCTACATATTGGGCTCAGAATCTCTTGACTTCATTTCATTTGCAAGCTAAAGGATGACTTACAAATACAGGCTCACATTTTATATAATCTGCATATTTTTCTGTGACTTTTTAATAACTAAATTTGGGGGTGACGGGGGGGGGGTATGGAAGAGCTCCTTTTAATGTTTAAAGAAACTCACAGACTTGAAATGGTGTCAGTCTTTATTGCTTTACACACCAGTTGGCCTCATCTGGCTGATAGGTGAGCACTGGGCCCAATTCTCTGGGCTTCCAGGCTCAAAGTAGCCCTGAGGATGCACAGTCAAGCCCCGGAAGTGACACTGGAGACGGTAACTGTGTTGGTTCGAACTAGCTGCCTGGCTTTGGCTCAATAGTGCATTCATGGCTTGTGTGTGTGTGTGTGTGTGTGTGTGTGTGTGTGTGTGTTTAGGAGGAAGAAATAGAGTTTGAAATAAATGACTGTGTGTATTTCCTTATCTTGTGTCCTCTTGTTACTCCTCTTGAATATTTATCAGGGAAAAAGGTTGATGGAAATGCAGGACTGTTCAGAAATGAATACAGAAAACATTTGTATGAAAGATTGTAGGAACTGTAGGAGAGAGTCTTGTTTCAGAGTTGTTAATCGTGCATCTGTTCGTCTTTCAACAGCTGTGCCTTATCACACCTCCAGTGAGGTGACGAAGCAGCCATGTCCCAACATGATCAAAGGTAACTCCTTTCCTTCTGACTGACTGGGATTAGGTTTTACACTCAGTCATATCTGTGTATTGACTGTTTTTAGCCAAGTTTTATAGCTGACCCTGTTTGTGTTGATTTTTGCAGTATATCTATATCTACATCTACAAACAAAATTATGTGACGTCACCATAGAAGTTTACCCAACGTTAGCTCACTAGTGAACTTGACTAGCTTTTGAAGTTTCAGAGTCACACTGCAGTGCTGCTTGTTTGATCTGGTCTACTGTTACTCCCTTTTATTATACTACTGTGTAAAAAAAATAAATAAATACTGTGTGTATGCATGCAGGTTTGGCACGTGTGCGCGCTCTGTGCCGTATCCTCAGGCTGTCCAAAAATATGGAGTCTTCAGTGCTGAGCATGTACGAGCAGGCCTATATGCACCCTCATTTTCTTAACGGGTTTCTGGTGAAGAAGGAGCTGTTGGGGGGCTCCTGCATCCTGCTCGTCTGCAGGCAGAACAACTGGCCAGTTGCCATGGGAACCATCAGCACGTTGTTAGATGCTGACCTGTCTAAGTTGAGAGCTGTCTATCACGACATGATTAAAACCTTCGGCATCCAAAATACAATCCCAGGCAGCTTCACGGAGATGCTGGAGAGCCGCTGTCATGAGTGAGTATTTAAATCAACAACAAAAAGTAACATTAACAAAATTTTATCAATTTGATAAGTATGGGAGGTGTGGCAGGAAAAAGGGAGGTCTTATCCGAAAAAAAAAAATTAGTCCACAGTTTGCCAGTGAATGTTTTAAAAAAGACCAGCTTTTTTTTTTTTTATAAGTAATGTTCGATGGATAGATGAATTAAAGATAGTTGTTTTGCCGTAGTCACAGTACACATCGAAACAGGAGAAGAACCTCATACAGACTTTGAAACATTGTGGAAATGTTTTGGTTTGGGGTTGCTTCACTGCCTCAGGGACTGAGTAGGTTGCAGTCCTTGATTCAACTGTGAATTCTGCATCATATGAAGGAGTACTTGGATTTGATCAGTAAGAAAACCTTCAAACATCTTGCAGCTGATGGAGGAGTGGTCAAAACTTTCAGCAAGATGACCTACGAGACTGGTAGGCAATTAGGCAAAGCGCCAAAGAGAGGTTATCTCCACTAAAGTGACCAATACCTGTTTTTGAGGCCGAGGGTGTACTTACTTTTCCACAGTATGTTAGTGTAGATTCTCGATCATCCAGGACATGGTAATCCTAAAAAGCTTAAGTTAAGCCAACTGGACTACTTTTTGTGGTTTTTGAAGACATTTCGCTTATAATCCAAAAAGCTTCATCAGTTAGAAATTCTGGTGAAATGTTCCAGCCTTATATAGGCTGAGCAAAAACTCTCAAGTCACTGTCCCTCCCATCCATTTCATCGCTCATTTTTTCAGTTTTGCATATGGGGTTGTTTGGTCACCTGAATAAAGGTGTGAAGTGGAGTGACACCTCTTGGGAAGGAAATCCAGAGCTGCCTTGTAAGCGCTTGTAAGGTGCAACCTCAAACCGCCTCCTCGGTTTAATGTTGGTTTTCCTTCTACACATAAATTTCTTTAACTTTTCTTTGATTTCTTTAACTTCTCTTTCAAACCATCTCTCTTCCCTGTCCAGAATCTGTACATTGCTGTCCTCAAATGAGTGTCCCTTGTTCTTGAGATGTAAGTGGACCACTGAGTCTTAACCTGAAGAGGTGGCTCTCCTGTGTTGCTCTTTCTGTTTGTGTAGTTGTTGTTTGGTTTCTCCTCTGTACAGGTCTGAGCTCTCCTCGCTGCACTGGACTCCAGTCCAGTTGCCTCGACTCGAGCTTTTTAGGATTACTTTTCCACAGATTAATACTGCATCGATTGAGCTTTTTGTTGGCGTGTGTTGGAGAGTGAGTGAGATGTACTGTATATTCTCGCACACTCCTGCTTCGTGATGCCAGTGTGTGTTGTGTGAGTGTGTGTTTGACGTTGGCATTCTTTTAATTATGCATTAAAATGCAGTTGCACTGTTTAGACACTAGAGGTCAATCTGCATTATTCATAAAGTTTCCACAAGTCCAATATTTCAGGACTGGTTCCTGTAGGTATTAATGAATGGTGTGTCACAGTCATGCACATGCCTGATGAACAGTAACTGTTATGAGTCAGTACGCTGCAGTATGTCACAAGTTAGTTCCCCTTTGTTATGATTGTGGTTATAAAATATGTTGTTGCTGCAGATTTTCAAAATAATTTCGATGCATGTTGCAGTATTTTTAGTTCTTTTTTTAAATTATTAATTAAGTATTTAATTAATTGATTAATTAATTTTACTTGGGTTTTTTTTTGGTGGGGAGCTGAGGTAAAATTGCTAAATAATAGTTGTGCATGTCCACAGCTTGATGTCATAAGGAAGCAGAATATGGTGACACATGGCCCGTGACCCTAATTAGGATTAAGTGGCTATGCTTAAGCGAAAATGAATGGAATTTGTATTTAAAAAATGATGCATTTTTATTAACAACTTACAAAGTAATAAAATTACAGACTGAGGAAGAAGGACAGAATGAAGGTGTATAGAATAATAAGAATAAATTATACATGTAAGTAGAAAAAGGAAAAGGCTTGTGAGGAAACTTGGATATAACTTAAAGGCTTGTGTTCAGTGATGCACATCAGTGGAAGTGGAACGTGTGTTTGTGTCGCTGTTAGGTGTAAACTGAGTCCCTGTGATGTGCCTGATGTCTGTGCGGAGAATGTACAACAGCTGGTGCAGAGGAGCACTGCACTGTTGGAGCTGGCAGGTGATGTGTGGTTAACCACTGGACGCCATCCACTGCCTCTCCTCACTGCGTGTGTGTATATAGCCTGGCAGTCCCTCAAACCCATGGTGAGTATGCACACACATGCACACACCAGTGGTAAATTCCTACCAAAGGAGGTCGACGGAAGGACAGCCAGTGAACTGGCACAAGTGCCATGGGTGCCCAGGGCTCACTGATGTACGGCTGAGTGAAGGCTGATCCCACAGAAGAGCTACTATAGCACAGATCGCTGAAACTGTTATTATACAGATATTCATAATCATAATGTTCAGTTTCTAGTCTGTCTCTCTCTCTTCAGTTTCTATGTTTAATCTTTGTCTGTGTGTGTGTCAGGCCCGTATGAAGTACACACTAAATAAGTTCTGCGAGATAGCACGTTTGCCAAAGTCGAAGCAGACTGGCACTGAGCGGCGGGACACGATGTCGCGGCGTGTCCGTGAGATCAGGGAGGAGCTGTGTAAGCTGGGCCGTGTTCTTCCATGGCTCAGGGGAGGCACCGTTGAACCCGGCTCCATCTGCACACATGTGGATGACATCCTCTCACACCGAAAAACTCTGATGCTGCAGGCAGTAAGGGAGTTTGAGCTCGAAGAGGAGGCTAAGAAACAGAGTGCAGACTCCTCTGAAGAAGTGCACTGGGGTAAAAGGCACCTGTTCCTGCCCCCTTCAGCAAGGAATGCGAAGCGTCCGAGAACCGACTCGCCCGAGCCAAACATCACCGGAGACGAGAATATATCGGACACTGAGATAGAATCGTACATTCGCACACCGGAGGAGGTGAAGCTCTATGTGGAGGTACAGAAGAAAGTGGCCCAGGATGAGAAGTGAAGGATTTAAACTGAAGAATTTACCACTCGTTTTTCTTTTAGTTGTTTATTAAAGCTGTTTTGTTATTCACTGAGCACTTCTGTGAAGCACACTTAACTAGCTTTACAAACTAACCTTTAGTGTGTATGTGAGATGTGGGTGGATTTTTGTCTTTCTGTTTATGAGGTAGTGATCTGAAGTCCAGACAAAGTCTTTGGTGTGCCATGGAAATAACGTGAGATTTATTTCCTCATCTGTTCTATATGGAGTGTTACTCCAGATTTCAGGTTTTCTCAGTATCAAGATGGCGAGACTGGCATGACTGTTGTTGTGGGATGTCCTGTGTAATGGCCACATCACTAAGCTGTGCTATACCAGGGGCCAGACTTTGTGTCTCTGATTTACACACTACTTCTGTTTTTTCACTTTTCTACAAGTTACATCTCATCGTATAGAGCAGTGCATTGTGGGAGGCCTTCAGTGTTTACACAAGTTGTGCTTTCTAATAAAGCCTTGAGTACATTGTGTTTCCATATCTACTGAATCCCCAAGAAAACTAAGTTCTGAGGACATTTTAACCAGAAGTCATTCCATATCAGTATGGAAGTTGCTTTATTTACATTGTTTTGATGTTTGTTTGTTGATGTGTTCTTAATTTTTTGGGCTGAATTCTAAATCTCCAAGTTTTCTTTTTTCCAATTATTTATTTTCATTAAAACTAACATTTAAACCACACATTTACTTTTTGTATTCTGTACTTTCTTCCAAGAATTGAACAATTGCTTTTCCGACAGATAAAACACTTTTACACTTTGGTGATTTATGTTTTTATACCATGGCCAATTTTATTTTCTGTTTCAGTCAGTATATTTGTACACATCAGTAACTATTGGAGACTGAAATTACTAACATATTTTTATAGTGTTGCCCAACAGGCATGGAACATTTACGTGGATGGTTCAGTTTTTGTTGTTAATAATACTTTTTTTTTTTTTTCATTGGTGATGCTGCAGCCCCTGTCCATACCCCAGGAAACCCAATAAGGCTGCTTAGGACCCCAGAGTTCCAGACACTCCTGCCAAAAGGACCATTTTATAACATGACAATATAGAACACGCATAGCAGGTTTGAAAGCTTCAGCCCGCTGCAAATAAATGTCCAGAAACCTAATATACATTTTTGCCTCTGTGACCTTGAAAAGTAGGTCAAAGTCACTCACACAAACTCATCCTAGCACTCATAGTAATGAACTAGCATACCATGTTTGAAAGCTTCAGCTTCACTGCACAGAAAGTAAATGTCCGGAAAATAAAGTGTGACAGACAGACACCACCACTCAGACTCACAGAATAAAACAACTCGGTGTAACTCAGGCAGGTAGATTTTACCTGAGCGAAATAACACTGAACATTAAGGGGAGCACAGTGCAGAGAGGGTTGCTGACAGCGTGTGTGTGTCTCTGCCCTGCCTGTCTGTGCTGTGGTTTTTGATGTCTCCTGCAGGAATCCAAACTTCCGTCCAGCTCACTGACCTTGGGGTTTCACCGCTCTGTTCTAAACTTGACTTTACTCTCCAAAGAAATCAGCACTAAACAGAAAACCCACACTGATTGCTGTTTGCTTTGTGTTCATTTTCTAAATGAATGTTATTGATCATTTCCAAACACAGTGGATTTCAGACAACAGTAAAGAGATTTCTTATAGTTTTCTAATCAACAAAGTTCTTAGTTAAAAAAACAACATGTGAACGAATGTTATTAGTGAGCTCGGTATACTGTGCACTTACACTGCTCCCAGAGGCATGCGTAGGCATACACCAGCCTCTGAGCCTCCTCAGAGACAGATCTTGACGCAGACGTCTTCCTCGGAGAGCATGTGAAGATGTGTGTGATGGCTGGAACAACCAGCACAAAGAACACACACTCACGACCCGCTTCTTCAGAGGATGCAAGATCACGTAGTACCCATGGGGGAGAGAATGAAGTGAACTCAAATATTCCAGAATTTTCTTTTTCCAATTTCGAAAATATTTACATCAACCCGGGGTGGCACAGTGGTGCAGTGTTTAGTACATTCACCTCACAGCAAGAAGGTCCTGGGTTTGCGTCCTGGCCTTGGGTGTTTCCATGTGGAGTCTGCATGTTCTCCCCATGCTTGCGTGGGTTTCTTCCAGGTATTCCCATTTCCTCCAACAGTCCAAAGACATGCACATTAGGATAATTGGCCATTCCGAATTGCCCCTAGGTGTAAGTGAGTGTGAATGGTTGTGTGTTTACCCCGCAATGGGCTGGCGAGCTGCTCAGGGAGAACCCTGCCTCCGTCTAGTGTTGACTGAGTGTAGGCACCAGTGACACTGGTAGGATTAAACGGTTCGGCAAATGAATGAGTGATGAGAGATTGAATGACATCAACATGACATTTAGAATACCGCAAAGTGTTGCACAAATACATGGGCAGGTGATCAAGTCATAATCTGCACACTTAGAGGACGTTCACCCTATTAGTTATTTATTTATTTATCTATCTATATCTATCTTTCTGTTTATTTATGTACTTTTACCTTGTGTCAAAGGAAGAAATGACTTGGAACGAATACACCTGTTCACTGACCTTTCGCGTGGTACCAACTGGCATGTATAATATAGGATCCTTGTTGTTGTATAATAGGGCCTAACGTTAGGTCACGTTACGTCACTTGAATGACGTGTTTACTCTAATACGATTAATAACATTAGTACTATCATGACATTACTTACTGTGTCATTTGTGGAGAAATTCAAATTTAAAAACTTACCTCTTCCGAGTGTTCGGTCATGCAGATGCTCTGTCTATCTTGAAGACAACGTTGAACTACTAATGATCTAATTAGATCCTGGTGTTAGACCTATAGGAAAGTTCCTGTCTATGTAAATGTAATGACTGACATAATACTTTACTTTAGTGCATAGTAAAAATAACAAGAACAGTAACAACAGCTCACGTGAAAGTTAATAACTTTACTAAGACCAAGATGAAAATAGGTCACAGTACCTTCTGCATTGCTCACATGAAAGGCAATCACAGATATGACAGAACACATCTTTCATTTAAAGCTGAACATTCTGGCTTTGTGGAACCTCTAATAAATCAAATGGAATTATTTTAATTCATGACAAACATGCAATCTCCAAACCTAAAGGCCATAGGATTTAAACTCGCTCCGAGGCCACAGCGCTAACTGAGGCAATGTATCACTGTGCCACCCAGTTTGTTTATACTAGCACCAAATTTTAAACACAGCATACTGGTAACCAGTAACATCTTTTGCAACACTCAGTGTTGGATTTCCTTCTTGAAAGATACTTATATTCATTTCCATTGTTTATACTTAAGCCTCTGTTGTCAGGATCATGTTTCCTTTTAATTTGCCAAAAAATGTAAATGACAAGGTGATTCCATAACTTTTTCCCAAACATCAAGTGATTCTGAATATCTTTCCTCGATTAATCTGAAAAAACTATATCTGCCATTCATTAAAGAAAGATATATATATATATATATATATGTTTTTTTTGTTCGTTTTTTTTTTGCTGTATGTTTCCCAGAGCCGGAATGTTGGCTCATGTTATACATGGTGTGTGCTATCACATTACAGCACTCCAGCTTTGCACCCAGTGTTTATGTGAGTTTCAGTCCTATGTCCACCATGAACAGGACGGACAGTTAGGGATTGTGGAAAAACAAACAATTTGAGTGGGAGAGACAGTGAACAGAGCATGGAGAAAGCTGCTGCTGATATCAGATATCAGACAGTGCTGTTATTAAACACGGAGGATGAAAACGATGTTATCATGAAAGGATTTAGTTCCTCAAGGACACAATGAAAGGACTTAATGCTCTTAATCTGATCTCAGGTGGTGTGTCAGGTAATGTAGCTAAGACTTTAATCCAAACTAACTCATACATATTCATAGAGATGGAGGGCCATTTTTTACTCATATATGCTCTATGCTCTCTCTCTTTCTCTCTCTCTCTCTCTCTCTCTCTCTCACACACACACACACACACACATACTGTCCTTCTGTGTATAAGTTTAGCATGTGGCAGGAGATTATGATCCATCTCAAGTGTATGTATGTCTGAGTCAAAGACACAACGTGATACAGTTAAAGCAACAGCAAGCACGAACTCATACACTCGAGACTCAGACGTGTGGTATTCGATCCTGATGGGGTTCTACTGATGCTATGTGGAAAGGGAAATAAAGATGGTGAGTGGTGTCTGTAGTGTCAGGGGATCTGTAGCTTGCCAACCTGAGTACAGAAGGTATCTCTGCTTTGTGCAGGGTGTTTTCACCACATCCAGCATTCCTTCTCTGTGGTCTCTGGTGGTAACGGCATTAGCTGTAGCTGATGACTACAGTCAGTCTTAGGCAGCATATCAACAGTTATAAATCATTAAAGCACCCAGATTCAAACTTTCCAGTCAAACACACTTCTTATCTTTACACTGCCATAATACTACTAATAATAATAATAATACTAATAAAAAAAATAATAATAGTAGTAATAATAATAATGATAATGATAATAATAATTATTATTATTATAGTAATAGTAATAATAATTCATTCATTCATTTTCTGAACCTCATAATCCTAATTAAGGTCAAGGGGAGGCTGCTGCCCATCTCAGCCGACTCTGAGTGAGGGTAGGGTACACCCTGGACAGCTCATCTGGTCATCGCAGGGCAAATATAATAATAATAATAATAATAATAATAATAATTATTATTATTATAATAACTCATAACTCACTACAAAATATGCAGGGGACTGTTAATGTTTTGAGACTGCAGGCATGGTGATAAAATTGAATAATAGCATCCCTACAGTGGTATTATCAAAGTATCACTCACTGCACGTTATTTATGTTATCTATAAAGATATTATATGTAAATGCTCAGATTTTAATAAAGGGTGTCAATAATTGTGGTGTTGATGGTGTACAGATGATAGTGAACTGCACCTTTTCTGTGGTGTTCAATCAAAATCACCATCACATATAAACTCATCCGAAAGAGATGTGAGATCATTTCCTCCATGAAACGAGTCTACGGTAAGATGAATTGCCCCTGTGTGTATGTGTGTGTGTGTGTGTGTGTGTGTGTGTGTGTGTGTGTGTGTGTGTGTGTGTGTGTGTGTGTGTGAGAGAGAGAGAGAGAAAGAGAGAGAGAGAGAGTTGGGTTTTATTGCACTGAAAGCACTGTGAGCCCCTATTTTCAGCCAGTTTGATTCATTTGTCCCACCCTGCTTGTTAGGAACCTGGGAGGTTTCCATTCACATTGAAATTGCCAAATTCTTGTCCAAGTCACCTCAGATTATGTCACAAAGCCGAACTGAGCAACACAGGCCGACCCTTTCAAACAAAATCAGTGTGGGTATAACCCTGGTTGGGCCTCAGTTTGAAAGAGGTTTATTGGGCTTTCACTGGTTGAAGTTGAGGAATTATGAGTTGCAACCTCAAGTCAATTGCTATGGACTATGATGCCAGAACGGCACAAAATGACCATAATTACTCATGGAAATAACAAAAAAGTTAGGACCAACCAGCAAATTTGCCACCATGATGTCCTTCTCTCCTTTTATGGCACGTTCACCTCATGGCAAGAAGGTCCTGGGTTCATGTCCCGGGCTCAGAGTGTGAAGTTCTGACTTCTGTGTGGAGTCTGCATGTTCTTCACCTGCTTGCATGGGTTTCTTCCAGGTTCTCCGGTTTCCTCTCACAGTCCAAAGACACGCAGTTTAGGCTAATTGGCTGTTCCAAACTGACCCTAGGTGTGAGTGTGAATGCTTGGTTTTGTGTGTGTGTGTGTGTGTGTGTGTTTTGCCCTGCGATGGTCTGGCAAGCTGTTCAGGGTGTACCTGACTTCACCCGGAGTTGGCTGAGATAGGCTCCAGCCTTCACACAACGCTACGATTAAGCGATTCTTCAAATGAATGAAAGAATGAATGAATTAATGCCCAAACACATCACTAATGTCTTAATATAAATATATTTTAAGTGTTTAAGGTTGAAATGTTTCTTTTGAGACTTAAAAAACCTAATAAAATGTCATTATCCGTCACGTCGTTAATTTAAACTTCCTTAAAGTATCTCATTTCACAGCAATTATCGATTCTAACCCACCAACAACAACAAGAGACAAACATTTGAAAATGATTAATAAGAATTTCTAGCCGGTTTGAGCGCCGCTCTGCGTCATCACCTGTATGTCTCAGTTCACGCGCACAGCTAATCCCCGCCCCGCGAATTCGATTGGACGCTGTAGGGAGCAGCTGTTACAGCTGCGCCGTGATTGGTGGATTCTTCCTAAGCCATGACGTTATGCTCTGTGCTGCACACTGGGAGAGAGAGAGTGTGAGAGAGAGAGAAAGAGAGAAGACGTAATGGAGTAATTCCGCTGCAATGATCGTCATTTTTATTACATTTCACCAATTCTGCAGCGTGGAGTTGCAATGAAGGTAAGGTATTTTTTCCTTATAGTCATTTAAAAGGAAACGTTGACGGCCGTTTTTGCTCATTTCAGATTAAAGATGCCTTTTAGGAAGAGGAGGAGGAGGAGGAGGAGGATGATGATGATGATGATGATGATGAAATAAATGTCAGCAAGAACAGTATTATCTGCTGAGTTGTGCATCACTGAGACTGCAAGTGGTCACACCAGCAGGCTGCCTGTAATTATTCCTGATATTATTGCATGATCATTCATAAGAATAATAATCAGGATTGTGAATGATCATAGTAATTAAGGAGGATGAGTGTGACTTGACAGTCGTGGGAATATTGTAATTGTTTGTCCTAGATCCTAAGTAATTATTTATTTTTTGGGAAAAAATTATTCATTGTTATGACAAATCACTTGTCAGCATTAAAGGTGGGTAGAATAAATTAATGAATAATAATAATAATAACAATTGTATTGTAATGCATTCACAGTAATAATGATTGATGTTTGAAATGGTTTTGTGTGTGTGTGTGTGTCTATCAAAATGTTCAGGGTAAATGTACACTTGTACATTTACACAAAA
>JAOUQZ010000008.1:213552-223668 GCA_028564935.1 Neosilurus hyrtlii
TATATATATATATATATATATATATATATATGTGTGTGTGTGTGTGTGTGTGTGTGTGTGTGTGTGTGTGTGTGTGCACCTGTATATGAGTTCTGTGCTTGTAAGCGAAGTTGTAAGCAATCAATTACATCATGTTTTGACAAACCTCAGAAACATGCCTATCAGTGTCCTGGTTAAACTTGAATTATTTTCACTAACAATCCACAGATCATGATGTAGATTAACCTCACAAAGGGTAAAAGTCAGCCGTTCTGCAGGGAGACGAAATCTGTTTCGACATGCAGTAATTTCCTCCAGTATTCTTAAATAAAGCAGCTTTTCAGCCCAAACAACACATGCAGCTCTATGCGCCTTACCCAGCATGCAGTGCAGGAGGTAAACAGGAAGCTCATTGTCTCAGAGCTCATTTGCCTTGTAATCAGGTTGTTGTAATCCTGATATATTAAGTAGGTGTATTACAAGATATTACTTCAGAGAATTCGTACACGTAGGTCAATGTTTCACATTGATACGAAAGACAAAAACGTGTTCCAGTCCATCTCAGAGAAATATGGATGTACAAATTTGCCAGCTATATTATTATAGCTAAATTGGTGTTATTTATTCTAGCCACACCTAAATTAAACACTGGGAAGAAACCAGTGTATAATAAGTGCTGCTCCACACAGATACTAATATACTGTATGTATATTGTTAAATATGTTTAAACATATAAAATTGACAAGATACATAGGGTGTGAAATGTGAACCAGGGAACAACTTGCGTATGTAGTCTGGAGAATGTCTGGGGCATAAAAATAGTGGACACATCACTCTCAGTGTTTAATTCTTAATACGAGCCATTAGGGTTTTCTTTCTCTTCATCCAGTCTAATTAAACTGCATAAAGCCTTCTGCACTCTAGGTTCTATGTACACCGTATTCAGCAGTTTGTTTCCAACCCCTGGCAGTCCATACTACTGCACTACATGTGGTATGTAATAATGGTTTCTACATCCTGTGTCGGAGACTGCATAAATCTAAAAGGCAGCAGTTTTCGGTTTAGCTCTTTACTCCTTGTGCTCGTGCCTCTAAAATTAATCAATAGTTTCTACACCCTGTGTAATGCACTATACGTCCAACAGGGAGTTATTTGGGATTTGGGATTCACCTCTCTACATTTGATAAAGTAGGAAATAATGGCTTGTATACTATATGCACTGAACTAATTGTTCAAGAGATCAATTTAATCTCTTAAATCACTGTACAAGTGCACTTCATAGGATCTGAAACAATAACTTTCTCTCTCACACACACACACACACACACACACACACACTCTCTCTCTCTCTCTCTCTCTCTCTGTGTCTTTCTGACTCTCCCTCTGTTTGTCTCTCTTTTTCTCCTCTATCTCAATCTCTCTCTTTTAGGCTTCTATGTGGGCTTCGTGTTGTGGTTTATTGAACGATCTGATTGGTTCAGGGGCGGTTCGAAGCCATCAGGCTGGGTTCGGGAGTGGAGCCGGACCATTCAGATTTGCTCCTGGCGCTGGCTATTCTGCCTACCCTTCAACAAGCTCCACTCAATCACCATCCAGCCCCGCCCCCTCAAATGGAGCAGTGTGCAAAGCCTGCGGCCTTGCCTTCTCCGTCTTCAGAAGAAAGGTAGGCATCCCTGCGTATGAATGCCTGAATATTACAATCTGCATGTTTGCATATAAATAGAAACATACTCATATAAAACAAGTCTAATTTTGGCATTGTGTGTGCAGCACGTGTGCTCAGACTGTGGGAGGAGCTTCTGTGCACTATGTAGTGTACTACAAGAGAACCTGCGGCGCTGCTGTGTGTGCCACGCCCTGTGGGCAACAGCATTCGAACGGGCACAGCTCATGCGTCTGCGAGTACGGGACCTGCGCCGATACCTCATGCTGCGTGACATTAGCACGGATGCATGCACTGAGAAGGAGGAACTCGTCGAGCTTGTACTACAACACATGGGGGTGGACCTTCAGGAGGAAGAAGAGGAGGAGGAGGAGGAGGAAGAGGAGAGTGAGGAGGCAAATATTGAAGCCCCATCCTCTGCTTTAGTCCTGCCCGTTGATGCTGCACTCCCCACCCTTCAGCAGCCTGCACTGTCTGTCTCCGCCCCTCAGGAAGAACCACCCAGCACTAATATCAGCTCAGGAACCAGTCAGGTATACACACAAGGAAACAACACACAAACACATCTGTTATGTCTGACGATGGTATTGATAATATCAATGATGATGATTTGTGTGCTGATATACGGGTATATCAGTATATCTATGTCTATTATTTCCCTGGGTGTCCATTATTACCTCCACCAAGGAGTAATGTTTTACCTTTGGTTTGTTTGTTTGTTTGTTTGTTAGCAAGATTACAAAAAAATATATATGCAGATTTTCTACCAGAGGTTGGTGGTTTTTGGACAAGTAGGACTACATTAGGTTTTGGATATTATCAGGATACAATTTTGAAGCCAGGAATTTTTTAAGGGTTCTTTAACATTGTAAGATAATACAACCCACCCCACCCAGTGACAAGAGAACTTCCTAGCATGGGCATACTGATTAGCTGGTGTTCCCCTACATGCTAACCCAACCCACCCACACACATACACACAAACTGCAGTATCTCTGCTCATCGCGGTCTGCATCCCACCGCACTGAGCATGAAGCTTTTAGGCGACCTTTCAGAACAGAGTAAGCACAAAATGGATAGACCATAAATGGGAGGAGGAAGCCAAACAGGCAGTCCAATGCGTACACTCAAAATCACTGTTTCAGAGAAGGTGGGAAAGCAGCGTCTTGAATAACTGTGGAGTTTTTAGGATTCGGAATCATACTCTGGCACACCAATCAGTCTGTGTCTGAAATTAAAGGTAAAGGTCTGAAAATGGTATAATATCAGACCTTTAATTGTCATGCAGGTGTATAGGTGTTTCTATTAAAGTGAATGTGTATCAGTCTGCTACATGATACTGTATATATGAGTTAACTTAATCAGAGTTTCTAATCTCTCATTGTGTAACTGACTTTTTAATGTGTTTAATGTATTATGACCATATTCTGTTAAGAAAATGACTAAACATTTACATGTTGCTGTTCTCACTTGGCTTTGTATGTGTGTGTGCGCATGTGTGTGTGTGTTGATGTGTAAACAGCCCAGTCCAGTGACTCAGAGAAGGGCTCGAGCCTCTATCTCTGATCTCTCCAGCGAGAATGACATCGAGTTATTAACTGTTCGGCAGTTGAAGGAAATTCTGGCCAGGAACTTTGTGAATTTCTCTGGCTGCTGTGAGAAGTGGGAGCTGGTGGAGCGTGTGCAGCGTTTATACAGAGAGCACCAACACAACCGCACCTCCTGTGAGTCGGATTTACAGTTATACGTGCAACCTGCAGTGAAATGTTTTTCTGAATCACTCCTTACACTGTGCGTATATTTAACAAAAAGTAGGGAATAGATAAAGCTAGAATATCGAATAAAAATGAATAATGATAGAAAGGGACAGTGGTGACCAGGTGTTAGGGTGCTGGATTACTTATCCCAAGGTCGGGGGTTCAAGCCCCACTGTCACCAAGTTGTCACTGCTGTCCCCCAGTGCAGGTAACTGGGTTATCAAAGCCTGGCCATGTCTCTCACTGTCTGTGGTGAGAGGCATGTAAAAGAACCATTGCTAATTTTCATATAGAGTAGGCCATTGAGTTGCCATCAGTGTGTTTCCTCCCTGTGATGGCCTGGCGAGCTGTCCAGGGTGTCATCCCAGAGTCGGCTGAGATAGGTGTCAGCCTCCCCGTGACCCTTATTATGGGAATGGGAATTTTGTAGAAATAGAACAGCAAGTTTTGATATTTGATGCCACAAATCCAAAATGGTGAATGTTCTGCTTATACAGTGTCAGGAGAAATTACTAAAAGTCTCAGTCTTGGCTATAGGAGCAAAAATTCTGTGGATCTCACACATACAGTATGTGGTTCTTATCCAAACTATTGCCATAAAGTTTGGAAACACCATCCGTCCACTCTCTTTTCTTCATATCTGAGATTGGGTCTCAGAGGCAACTGGTTTAGGAGGCAAACCAGGTATCCCTCTGCCCAGAAACATTCTCTAAGTCTTCTGAGGGATCACAAGGCTCTCCCAGGCCAGACACGGTACATAAACCCTCCAGCGACTTCTGCGTCTGCCTCCCAGTTGGATGTGCCTGGAACACCTCTAAAGGGAGGCGACCAGGAAGCATCCTAATCAGATGCCCGAACCACCTCAACTGACTTCTTTCAATGAGGTGGAGCATCAGCTCTACCCAAGCTCCCCCGAGATGTCCGAGCTCCTCACACTATCTTTAAGGCTGAGCCCAGATACCCTCCAAAGGAAACTCATTTCAGACATTTGTATCCACGATCTCGTTCTTTCGCTCCCTACCGAAACCTCAGCTCCCTCTTCACCACAAAAGTTGGAAACACACTATTGTGTAATAAGTCTTTGTATGCTGTGGCTTTACATTTTCCCTTCACTGCACTAAGAGACCCTGACCTGTTCTGGCATGGCACTGTCCCTGTGCACAATGCAAACTCCATGAAGACGTCATCTGCCAGAGTTGGAGCGGAAGAACTTGCGCATTTCCCCCAGAACCCTGACCTCAACCCAACTGAACACCTTTGGGATAAACTGGAACACTGCACAACAGCCCTTATCTAACATCAGTACTTGACCTCGCTAATGCTCTTATGGGCAAATCCCCACAGCCACACTTTAAAATCTAATGAAGTCTTTCTAAAAGAGTGGGGGCTTTTATGACTATTATAACGGGAAAAAAGCTCTGAATCAGCAAAGGGATGTTGAACGAGTATATATGGGTGAGATGGTCAGATGTGCAGAAACTTGAGTGTATTATAGCCCTAAATTCACTCAACTGTTATACAAGTTATACGCTTTTTAAGACCATCATAATCATTATGTACAATTATTCAAGAGCTATGACAGTATAATAAAATGGTTCTCTGTATCTCTATTTTACAGGAGCCCAATCGATTACCAGCCATATTAAATAAACAAGAAAAACAGTGTTATCTCATGGAAATAAAATCAAATTGGCCATGATGTCTTTCTGAACTATTTGCTTACTCCTGTATGCAAGTGACAATGACCCTTGCACTGGGTGCAATGATAGTCGTAGACATCGCCACCTTGAGGTGAACGTGAGTGCAGAGGACACTTGATCCGCAGACTGCTGGGATGGTATCGCAGGGAAACCTTTGTATTCAGGCAATACACACTGCTGACGTCATGAATTCTTCTACAACCTTGAATCAGAAAAAAAATTGGAAAGATATTTTGAAATGGAAGTCAAAACCAAAAACAATGATTAGTAAGTAATGTTTTTAATTGTATCACCAAACTGCAGGCAGGCCAGGCCATCAACCGCACCCTTTTCTTCTGCATCCACAGTTTTCGTTTTGTTGAAACAAGCCATGCATTGTCTTGTTGAAATATGCATGGGCGTCCCTGATAAGGATGTTGCTCCAAAATCTCAGTGTATCAATTCTTCTGTATTGATGCTGCCACCACAGAAACATAAGCTACCTTTTCAAAAGCCATTGGCACCAAACCATACCATGACTTTGGCTTTTTGGACAGTCTGAAAGGTTCCTTAGTAGGTTCGGGTGTAAAAGGCCAACAGACTATGTTTATTTATTTATTTATTTTACCTTTACCTAAAAGAAATATAGAAATATAATCAATAAAATACAAGTCAAATTCAATTGACAAATCACTCCTTTCTGTTATAATTGTATTTTCCATAACATCCCGACCTTTTCCCAATTCAGGGTTGTGAGTTCCGGGAACCAAGGATTTGCCTTGGTTGTGTAAAACAGACAGTAACTAATTACTATGACAGTAACTATTAATAATGTTCTAGAAGTCAGGGCAGTGGTGGCCTGGTGGTAGGGTGCTGGGTTACTGATCCCAAGGTCAGGGGTTCAAGCCCCACTATCAATGGGTTGTCACTGCTGTCCTGACTGGGTTATCAAAGGCCGGCCATGTGTCTCACTGTAATTGATACTGTAGTCGCATGTAAAAGAACCATTGCTGACTTTCGTCAGCGTGTTTCTGCCCTGCGATGGCCTGGCAAGCTGTCCAGGGTGTCCTCTGCCCTCGCAGAGCCTCCCCACGACCCTAATTAGGATTAAGCGGTTCTGAAAACGAACGATGTAGTTCTTGTTGATCCCTAAACCAGAACGCTCTGTTCCTAAATTGCACACTACAGATGGCAATTGCTGCTCTTGGAGAACATTGTGTTTCCTGCCTTAGTGTTCAGCTGAAATGAATTTTACCCTTTCGTCCTGTGTCGTGCCAGAGGCCATGTGAAAACATTGAGAAGTTTTCAGAATGCAATAATGTGTACACTGAAGTGACTCCTCTTTTTTCTCTTTTCTTCACAGTGGAAACCATGAGCAACAGCATCACTGCAGGTAAACTAAAGTCTTTAAAAGTAGAATTAGAGTGAAATGCAGTCTTGTCTTTCTAATGTAGTTTAATTCAATTCAGTTTTTATTTGTATAGCACTTTTTACAGTTAATATTGTCACAAAAGCTGCTTTAAATAGTAAAAATGAATTTGATAAACAAACCATACACATCTACGATGAGCAAGCCGATGCCGACGGTGTCCCTCAGATGAACTGAGGAAGAAACCTTAAGAGGAACCGGAGTCAATATGGAAGCCCATCCTCATTTGGGTGACACCAGTTAAAAATACAAACCATGCAGCAGAAACTTCAGTATAGTTTACCATGACGTCTAATTGATTATCTTGTAACTGTAACGGTTATTCCTAAATCATTTCAGTAAAAGAGTTTATATCAACAGCGCTAAAAAGTCTTTATTGACTGAACTGCTTAATCCTAATTAGAGAGTACACCCTGGACAGCTCGCCAGGCCATCGCAGGGCAGAAACACGCTGACAGCAATCCAATACCCTACGCCTACTCTTTATGAACGGCAGCATTGTTTCTTTTACATGCATCTCACCACAGACAGTGAGAGACATGGCTGGCCTTTAATAACCCAGTTAGCTACACTTGGGGGACAGCAGTGACAACTTAGTGATAGTGGGGCTTGAACCCTCGACCTTCGGATCATTAAGCAGCACCCTACCACCGTGCAACCACTGCCCCAGTGAAAAGTTTTCTTCGCGTTTTCTGAGTGTATATTTAGGTCCATATGGATCATCATCATCATCATCAGCAGCAGCAGCAGGAGCGAGAGGCTTCTAAGAAGAGAACTCTAACCAGTAGTATCACATCAGGACGGATCACATAATTTTTTTTTTTATTCATTCAGGTCACGTTTGGTGAATTAGAAGCTTATGATTAAACACTGATTCATACACAGGTATTAATCAGGTCATGTACATTTGCAGCATTTAAAAGAAGTGCATCATAGTTCCTATCAGAAAGGAGATCCTGGTTGTTGACTAGATCACGGACTAAGAATTGACATCAAACTAAACCAGAACGGAAGAGTTTATAGAGCACTGAACAAAAAAACACAAAACAAGGTCTTTTTTTTTCTTTAAATAATAAAAAATAGAAGTATTAACTCAAGTGCTTGGTGAATCAATAGGTGTGTAGTCTTTGTTTGAAGACAGACAGTGACTCAGCTGTCAGGGGAAGTTCATTCCACCTCCTTGTAGCTTTGGTCATATTCTAATCCTGGTCTGCTCCCATGTTAACCATGCAGTCGTGGCATATCCTCCTTCTATATGTGATGAAGATGTTGGAGGTAAGAATATCAGCATGAATTAGTAAGACATATTTAATGCATGCTATTTCCCCACTGCATGATACACCTGTGTTTCATACTGCGTTTGTGTTTGTAAGTAAAATATCTGGTCAAAAGTATACCTCTCCATCATACCCATATGTGCTTGCTGAGCATCCTGGTCCAGATTTAGTCCATCTTTGCACTTGTAATAACCTCCATGCTTCTAGGAAGGCTTTTGGGGTGTTGCTGTGAGGATTACAGTTTTACTGTTTTCAGTAAAAATAAATTGTAATTCTGTATCATAGGAATCTTTCTGCTATAGACAATCATACATTTCTAACTTTGTGGCAACAATTTGGGAAGGAAACACACATGGGTGTGATGATCCGATCAGCTGTCCACAGACCTTTGGACATACAGTGTATGTGCTTAGAATAGTGTGAGATTTTTCTTAGAAAAAAGCAATCCCAAAATTGTTCATTTTGAATGTTGTAATAGTAAAGAAATAATAGAAAGAACCATGACATGACAATTCTATCTATCTATCTATCTATCTATCTATCTATCTATCTATCTATCTAGCTGTCTGTCTATCTAGCTGTCTGTCTGTGTGTGATTCTTTATTCTTTTCGATATCTTTATTTAAGATAGATTAAACAATACATGTTTCATGAACAAAATGTGCAAAAAAATGTAAAAAATATATTTAAAACATTTATTTGCCAAACAGCTTAATCGTACTAGGGTCATGGAGAGGCTGATCCTATCCCACCTTTCTCTGGGTGAAAGCGGAGTACACCTCGAACAGCTCGCCATTCCATCACATGGCCAATACACACACAACCATAAACAGTCACACCAAGGGGCAATTATATGAACAATCATATAGCATAATGTTCATGTCTTTGGATGGTGGGAGAAAACCTGAGTACCCAGAGGGAACCTACACAACCATGGGGGGAAGTACATACTCCACAGAGTCTGGGACTTGAGCCCAACACCTTCTTGCAGTGAGGTAGCCATGCTAACCACTTTGCCTCCATGCTGCACTATTTAAAACCTGGAAATATAAAAATATATATATATATATACAGTATGTGTGTGTGTAATCATATTATCAATTTAATATGTGTATGTCTGTATGGATAGATGAATAGATATGTACATGTCGTTGTATTGGTTAATTCACAATTGATCAGTCTTCTTAGTTTATATTGAAACGCACATCAGACTCAGTTTAGCAAAACATGAGCTAACATACTGAAGGCAGCTAACTAACTAACGGTTGGCAAGTAGGTCTACATTACCTAGTAAATGTAACCATGGAAATGACTTCTGGCTCTCTCAGAGAAGAAAATATTTGCTTAAAGATGGATATTTAATATGTAATTTGTAAATTTTCCTACTGTTTAAATTACCCTGATAATGAACAGAATTGTGGGATTGCCTTTCTTACTTTCTTTGTTGGTACTTTTTTAAATATATAATTATTTATTGTTAGTCTTGCTCTATTGTCAAGTGACCGTGTTCTGCGAAAGGCTTCTACATTTATATGTAAATTAAAAGGACCCTTACGCTTTATTTCAGATACATATGCTTGCATGTGAGATCCTCATTCTGAGTGTAACAATATTTTTTAAAAAGTCCACAATAACGTGGTTATTTTAGATGAATATTATGGTAGATGAGAAGAATAATGCTTGGTGTTTAGTGTGATTTGTGTGTACGTGCATGTGTGTCTGTGTGTACAGGTTTACTTGTCCTGGCTGAAAATCAAAAACTCCCCACTCATTTAAATGGTCATAACTGCATGGTGCTTTGATTCAATATCCTAAGTGCCTTTCTGCTAAAGCAGCTGTGTGCGTATGTGTGTGTGTGTGTGTGTGTGTGTTGTAAACTGCTGATGCTCTGCAGCTTTAGGTGATTTTGTTTGAGTAGAACTATTAATAAGCACTAATGGAGACAGGCATCTGCACACAGTTCTTCAAACGAATAGACTCCAAAGACGTATCTATACATACACAGAGACAGGGATGGATGGAAAATGTGTGTGTGTTAGTAAAAGCAGAGTATGAAGTATGTGATAAGAATCTTTTGTACCACAGTGCTGTTGAATTCTCAAATTGGTCAGACGGTCTAAACACTTTTATTTTTTGATTTGTAATTTTACTGCCTTTTAACCACCAGAAGTAAAGCAATAATATTTCCACTAAAAGTGTTATAGATAGACAGCTTACTGATTTCTCTGATTGTCAGTGTTCTGACACACTACACATACATGCACATACAGTGTGTGTGTGTGTGTGTGTACTAATCAAGATGTACCACCAAGCAAGCAACACCATGAAAGAC
>JAOUQZ010000008.1:223768-239660 GCA_028564935.1 Neosilurus hyrtlii
ATATATATATATATATATATATATATATATATATATATATATATACACACACACACACTGGCGGAGGGGCACTATATAATTCTTGGTATTGCATCATTGCCATCCTACAGGTTAAATAATTATTGCATAACTGGCACGCGCAGCGTAGTAATATAACTGTCTACTTTACCAACATTTTAAATGAATAAAAAAACAAATACAGAGTTCGCCTTTATAAGATATGGAGAATCATTCCATCTCGGATGGTGTAATCGACCCCATCACTGATTTTCCTGATTGTTTCTTAATCCTTGCTGAACCTCTTGTATGTTTGTGTGCAGGTGTGGCTCCTCTTAGTACCTTGGATGAAAACGTGTGTCGTATCTGTATGGACGCTGTGATCGACTGTGTCCTGCTCGAGTGTGGTCACATGATCACCTGCACCCAGTGTGGCAAGAAAATGAATGAGTGTCCCATCTGCAGGCAGTATGTGGTGCGAGCTGTACATGTCTTTAAGTCCTAAACACACAAACACACACATGCACACAGATAGCCTTCATCTTTCTGACTGATCAGCTTGCAAAGTCATAGAAGGTTACATCGGCTACTTCACGAATTCCTCAACAAGGCAGCAACTTTCGGAATGGCTTGGGTTTGAACTTGAACACAGAGGCTCTGTTTAATAACAAATGCTTTTGAATGCGCGCTTGTTGATTTCTCTTGTGTGTGACCTGCATAAAAGGGAAGATTCCAGCCATGCAGTTTATAAATTTGAGTGCTATGCACCTCGCTTACAAAACAGCATACAGAAAAAAACCTGTAAGGTGTAATCCCATCAGCTGTCATGAACAGATGGAGACAATCGAATGTGGTTGAGATGTGAAATATCAAGCTCCTCTTTACACTTATAAACAGCTTTATCTGCCATTTTGAAAAGGCAACCGTGTTCAAGTTCAGCAGTACCTTCTGGCTAAAAGTTGTGCCCCGGACTCAAAAGGTAACACTGACTCAACCTTTGATTTAACATTTATTGGCCAACATTCCTCTAACTAACTTAAATCCAACTGATAATCAAAGTAAACAACACTAAGGGACTAGGGGAGGAGAAGTAAACAAGTGCGCATTAAAAACAGTATTGGAATGCAGCACACTTCGTCTGTCCATGTGTACCGTATGTGTGTTAAGTGTGTATTGGTGTGTGTCGAAGGTATAAGATGAAAAAACTGAAGTGTGATGGTCCTCCTTGCTGTAGCAGAACTGAAGCCAGCAGTGATTCGAGGTGCCAAATATAGTGTACTCAAACCAGTGTGTTTATTATTAAAACCCCAACCGCATACTTCATATTAGCATATTTACCAAGTGCTAAATAAATTCATTTTTCAAATGCAACACCAGACACTGACTGGATTTTCACCAATAAATTTTGTGGGGGTTTTTGTTTGTTTGTTTTTACAAAATTAACTATAAGATTATCCTCTCAATGGCGCACTGAGGCTAGTATTACATTTTTCTAGCTAATGCTTAGTTACAGCAGTTTAACCACTGACAGCGTTTTGTTTGGTTTTGTTTTGTTTTACTTTATTTATTCATTGATAATTAGCTTCTGTCATTAGCAGTGTATTACTTTTGCTAACACACTTCCTTTCATACTTTATTTTGTGCTATTAGTGAGTATGTATTAGCGAGCTATCGACTTATGATTAGCTAACCGATATATAAAATATGACAGCCTCTGTTTTAATTCTCACCAGCCTGATAGATTTGATATTTTAAAGTATGAAACAAAATATTTTTTGACTTATGAAACAAGCTAGCTATTTTGGTAAATATTAACGTGTTTATGTTCAGCCACTTTAGCAACAGTTCTATAGGGTGTAGCTAGCTAGTCTTTCCTGTTTGATCATCCCAACTATTATTATTATTATTAGTAGTAGTAGCAGTAGTAGTAATAATAATAATAATAATAATAATCTTTCACTATGAATTTAAAGACTGCGATGGCCTGGCGAGCTGTCCAGGATGTACTCTCGCCCAGAGTCGGCTGAGATGGGCGCCAGCCTCCCCGCGACCCTAATTAGGATTATGTGGTTCAGAAAATAAATTAATTAATGAATTTGAGGAATTCTTTTTTTTTCCTTATAAATCTTATAGTTGTGTGTCTCTGCACACATTGTGAAACTTGATACATTCAGATTTTTTTTGGTAGTGTTACTACACTTTGAACTACTTAAAGGGTGTTTTTTTGTTTGTGTGTGTGTGTGATACCTCCTTGTTTCATTGAAACTACTGTTATTTTACTTAATAACTGATAGTTAGCTGCTATGTTTTGCTTATCTGCAGACCCTGTCTTGGTGTCGCATGATTTTTATAGAAGTGTTAGCTAGCATACTTCACTGGCTTCAATACCTTAACTCTATTAGCCAGCTAGCTATTTTTGTTTAGCCAACATGTTCCTGACAGACCCTCTCTGGTGGCAGTCCTATGGGTTAAGGCTAGCTAGCTGTTTCTGTTTGATTCCTACAATTTATTTTTTATTTTTTTTGCTGTCATTTTGACTGGGTTCGGTGGCCCTCCCAGAATTCCATGTGCGACTCGATTTATGTGGTAGTTTTTAAGAGTTCTCGCAATCGTCGCCACTACTTTCCATGCAGGAATAAACAGACTTGAAGAGATAAACAAAACGCGTACAGGCGGATTATATAGACTTGGATTAACTGCCCCTCACAGCACTCCACTTCTCTACGAGAACTTCTAGTTTAATTAATATTTTACCATGATTGTTCGTTATTTTTGTTTTCCTATAAATTGCACCCATACACATAGCTATTGCCAACCTTGCATCTGCACAGACATTGTAGAATTTATCAAACTCACCAGGTGGTCAACTTCTTTTCAAAAAATTTTGTCACTACCCAAGTAGATTCCACAAAACACCATGTTCTACTTCCCTCTCCCGATTTTCTCCTCACTAAAAGTGGCAAAGTGCATTATTAGTATTCTGTACCAGGGACATGATTGATAGCGTTGATTTGTTTCTGTCTAGACAGTTAGATTATAGATTTTTGATATCCCCTTGTTTAATTGAACCTATATTTATAAACCCAGGAAGAATTCCAGGTGGAAAGTAATCTGGTCATTATTAACACCATGTATGTTTTGAAAGAAAGTGTGTTGTGCATGATATGTTTTCTGCATTTATAATCCAACTAATAATTTAAAGATTCTGCCACGAATATTACAGATGATCCATTTTCTTTTTTTTTTTTTATATGAGTATTTTTCATTTCAATCTGTAAAACTATAACACACTGTATTACATACTAAGAAAAGATTATATATATGTTACAAATATACACACTGTTGCCTGTACAGTAGATAATTTTTGGATAAAATAAATGAAAATAAGATTACAATTTGAATTATTTGTGAGGACTTGGATCATGCTCATGTCTCTTTTATTGCTTGTGAGTTTAATGTGCAATTTCTAAAAAAAAAAATAAAAGTGTCACTTGTAGGAGCAGAGCAGACGACACACACTATAGATCTATGTAAGAAATGAAACACTTTTGAGGGTTGTTATATTTTGAAACTTTTTATTTTGGTAATATTAAAGATGATTTAATGAATTTAATAAAATACGAAACCTTGAATTAATACAAGAGTTTTCCTATTTTGTTATTGTTGTGAGGAGTTGTAATTATTTACACATTATATACTTTTAATAAACAAGAACATGAACTGATAGTGATGTGAATTAAAAAGTTTAAATATATATTTGATCTAAAATCTACTAAGTTTTTATTGATTTTTAATTACGTTTTGGCTGACCGGTGAATACAGCTGAGGTTTATAAAAGACATTAGGTTTAATGTAACATTTTTTTTTTGGACCAAAATAATCATCTTCAAGTATATAAATAAATAAAAAAATAAAGAAGAAACAATCATTCAAAAAGAAAAAACATCCTTTATTTTTTTTTTGTCAATGATTTGTTTTTCATACATTTGTGTAATAAATAGTCAGGGAACGATGCAGCATCGTCATCCTCCCTCCATCACACACGGCAAACTGCTTTCATAGAATTTACAAACTGAAAAACAATAAAAAATGAAGCTTGACACAAGCTGAAATCCTGCACGCGCTCTCTGTATGGCGCCAAGCGAGCCCTCACCTCCAAAATATATATATACTTATTTATTTATATATTCACAGTCTGAGTATTTACACTGAAGGAAAGCAGGCTGAAAAAAAAAAAAAGACGTTTCTACAAGAAACAATCTTTAAAGGGAGAACCCGACATGTCGGCTCTCCCAAAAATATCATCATCTCAATTTAGTTCTGCTGGTAAAAAAAGATGCACCGATACTCGATATCTCACTGTAGTATCGCAATAAAAAGTCCCCGATCCTTCGTACAAACGGTTCGTCTGTACAATATGGACATAAACGTAGAGAGAGAGAGAGAGAGAGAGAGAGAGAGAGAGAGAGCAAGAGATAGAAAGAGAGAGATGCCTACCCTGATGAGCGCATGAGAGGAAGGAGGTGAGAGGGAAGTACTAGTGTTACAAACAGAACACACACACACTCTTACAGAGGAAACACAGCAGGGCGGAACAAGGCCTGCGCTGCTTAGAATGTACCCAAGGAGAAAAATTGGCACCAATTTATAAATTACCTCCTGTGCTTAGCATTTAGCAAATTAGCATAATGCTATGTTACTTCACTGAGCATGAGGACACATAATACAGCTCAAAAGACAATACTATACAGGTGAGACAAGTGACGATTGTGCAGCGTGTGAAATAAGCAGTAAAATATGGTAGCAAACAAGCACTAGAGGAAAGATCAGAATGATAAAGCTCCTAATCAGGATCTGCATGCTAGTAGGTGCTGGATTAATACATTGTGTGTGTGTGAGTGTGTGTGTGCACGTGATCAATACTAGGTATTAGCAATCAAGCATTCGGCTTAAACCTGTGTAATAAAAGCAGCTTTGTGGATACAGAATAAACAATGTGATGATCTCTAAATGCAGCCTTCAGAAATACCAACTTCTCTACTATAGCTAGGTACTGTAACTGGAAATGCATGGTATGTTTAATACAATTCATATGGCAGCCACTTCAGTCTTGTACGGTCCAGTATTTTGGCGTTCTTCTTAAGCGCTTCATCCATCCGTTTATTTGACAGACAGAACTGTCACGCCAATACAATATGCTACTGTGATAATATTAAATTGTAATTAATGCCATATTATCACAATGTGTTACTGTTAAATACTTAACACAGGTCGAACAAAAATGCCATCTGGTTAACTCTTTCCCTCTCTGTCTGTGTACCTATGTTTGTGCAAATTGTTTCACCAAAAAAAAAAAAAAGTCCTTATTATAATTTTCTAGGCTGGTAAGTACAATAGACAGCCAGCAGGGGGTAGCACACACATACACAAACATACAAAACGCACAGCATTATCACAGCATTACACACTGACTTAAAAAAGGATTAAATATGCAAATGGGGTGGGGGTGGGACTTAAACACTGTTGAAAACTTGCAGACGACGGACGTGAGATGTGTGTGAGCGAGCCTGAAGTTGGATTAGTGTGTCTGAATTGGTGTGCATGTAGTTGCCGACAAGCTTGTGCCCATACGGATCCGCCTGTCGGTACAGTATAGAAATAAAGTTTGCAAAGAGACGAAAGAAGCAAGTGGATGGGTGAAGACCCGCTGAAAACACAAGAGGTTGTGCGTAGACGTCAGAAAGGGAAGGGTGACTGGGGTGGCCTTCCTTCTCTCTCAGTGGAAGAGTGGTAGAAAATTCATGTTGTGGTCTAAAGAGCACCGGTGTGTGAATCGTAAACAATCATTGGATGGATTTATTTGTATAAAAAGCCCTACACTCGTAGCTGCTCTTACTGCAGAGTGGAGGGTAGAGGGTGTGTGTATATTACTCCTCCCCTCACAGCCTCTCCGCTCCTTGCCGTTCCCCACAACGTTAGTTGAGCGTCCCCCTGCAGTTCTCGGCTCCGCACAGACAAGGGATCTTCTCATCCTCGATGGGGAATTTGTAGTCGTAGGTAATCTCCTCGTTGACGTTAATCGGCTGGCGTGAGTAGATTACAATCTTCTTCTGAGACTCCACTGTGATCACCTTGGCGTAGCAGTTCGGCTGTGGAACACACAAACACAAAATAAAAACATCAACAGTACTGCAGACACAATTCTTACACCGGTCTGGATGCACAGACCTAAACACTCGTATGTGACCAGAAAAACCAAGAAGTTTGGTGTGACCGAGTGACGCAGCAGAAAAAGCGTTCGCCCAATTCCCTGCAGCCATCCGTAGCCTGCCATGCTCTCTAAGTAGAAGGGATGGCATATCCTGCCTTTCTTGTCCATCACAGTGGCATTCGTCCCTCACATTAATCAATCTAAAACAGGAACGAAACCTTGTGCAAAAATTTTGTGATTGGTCAGATACCGTGAAATCCCCAGTAGAGGTTGCTAAGCATTTCTGTACACCAAAGGCTTACAATTTAAACTGTTGATTCAAAGTGTTGCAGGTGCATCATGGGAAATCAGACTGGAGACTTATAGGTGGCGAAAAAAACTATGATGGAAACCTAACTCGAAATGTTGCAGAACTCTGGATGGTGCACAAATCAATACACAGTGATGATGATATCATATACAACATAATCATCTGATTTACTATATAACATTATCAGCTTGTGACCTCAAGAATGCTTTAAGATACTGAATGTGACCCAAAAAAATACATACACTTAAAAACACTGTGATTATTTATTACTGATCCACCCACAATAATTACCTACATACAAACTACATCAGTATCAGCTGCTTTTCTGTTAAAGATTATGATCATAAGCGCCCCAGTTGATCTAACACACACTCTGAAGAGTCGACCACTACAGGTTACCATAGTTACCAAAGGTTAGATACTCCATGGTCAAAGGGAACGACATGTTTGATACATGCAGAATTTATAATATGAGACATAAAAGGTTTCTTGAACTGCTAATGATTTTGTGTGAGGGTGTGTGTGAGTGAGAGAGAGAGAGAGAGAGAGAGAGAGAGAGAGACTCACGTTGCAGCTATGGTTGATAAAGCGAGCGAAGTTTCCACACTTTGTAGCATCGATGATCGTGTCGTGATCAACACGGAACATGTAGCTGCTGCCGATGCCTTCCTCCTCGTAACGCTTCTCCCTCATGTCCGCGATCACCTACACACACACACACACACACACATACACACTTGTACTTCTATCTTTGTTGGTACATTCATTGACAATGCATTCCAAAGCCTCTTTCCCAAATCTTAACCATCACAACTAAATGCCTAACCCCCGACCCTTTACCTAATCTTATCCTAAACCTAATTCTAAGCTGAACCATAAAACCACCTCTTCACCCTCAATCAGTCCTTGGAAATCCTCATTACCCAAATATGTCCTCACTCTGCTGTAACCACAAGTACCACAGCAAAACACACACTTCTCACCTCTAATCCTTACACCTAAACCCTAATCCAAATACTGAACCTCAGTTCTTGTACAAAAGCAAAACACATCTAACTTATGACCATTGTCATAAGTTTTTCACCATTATTACCATACCATTTTTACCATTATTTTTACCATTATTTCATCATTATTACAATTACATAATGATGACACGCCCTCTCTGAATAAGAGCATCCATTCATTCTCTGAACCGCTTAATCCTAGTTAGGGTCACGGGGAGGCTGGCACCCATCTCAGCCGACTCTGGGCGAGGGCAGAGTACTACCCTGGACAGCTAGCCAGGCCATCGCAGGGCAGAAACTCGCTGACTGCAGCTACTCTTGACGACAATCAGCAATGGTTTAAAACCATCCAAGGATTCAAAATACTGAAGTTGGGACAATTTTTTTTTTTTTACCTGTCTGATGTTCTGCCCGACGTACTCAATAACCATTTCGTCGGCGGCGATGGGTTCCATGGCAAACAGACCCCAGTCATGGATGTGGCTCTTACAGAACCGAATTTTCTTCTTACGAAACTGTGAAGGAAATGTGTAAAATAAATAAATTAATAAATAAAATAGCATAGAAACACGTGTGTGACTGAATTAGTTGTGTGTGCGCATGTTTCTTGTGTGTGGGTGTGTGTGTGTAGGGGGTTTGGTGGACTCTCACCTTGAGCTGGTTGAATTTGAGTAGGTCACTGTCACAGCTGAAAGAGGACAGCAGGCGGCGCTGTTCCGACCGTCTCTCTGAGCCCGCACGGGTCGAGGCGTGAGGCTGAGCTGGGATCATCCGGCCCTGAACAACAGAAAACGTTAAAGAGTGATTTCGGTACCCTAGTGACGTTTAACGGCATTTGAAAATAATCAGCGAGGTTAACAGGTTGGTTAATTCACCTGCATGTCTTTATCCGGCTCGTCCGACTGTAACCGAGTGCTGTTCAGATATTTAATTTTGTCTTTTTTGTCGATTTTGTAGTAGCCCTCGCTACGTGCACAACCAGTCACATGATCACGCATACCGTCATCCCGTCGCTTTTTCTTGACCCCAGGAAGACTGCCACTGTTGGTAGGTGCAGGAAGTGAAGTCAAGGAAACAACTACAGATACAGGAAATGTGGTTTCTATTTTTCAGATTAACAAATAAAATTATAGGCGACATGTTTCTGTGTGGAGTTTGCGTGTTCTCCCTGTGCTTGCGTGGGTTATCTCCGGGTACTCTGGTTTCCTCCCGCAGTCCAAAAAACATGCACAGTAGGCTAACTGGCTGCTACACATCGCCCCTAGGTGTGAGTGTGAATGGTTGTGTTAAGTGTTGGCCCTGCGATGGCCTGGCGAGCTGTTCAGGGTGTACCTCGCCCTCGCCCAGAGTCGGCTGAGATGGGCGCCAGCCTCCCCGCGACCCTCATTAGGATTAAGTGTCTTAGAAAATGAATGAATGAATGGATCGAATCAAATTAGGATTAGAATTACACACCGACACTTTACACTACAGGTTGTTCGCAGTAAAGGATATGAGGATGAGGAACCCAGAGGGTGTCGTTGAGCCAGTCATGGGCGTTATCCTGCTGCAACATTTTTTCATAAGTGATTTTGAGATAGCGTACGTCTTCTTCGTCAATGCCTTCATTCCAGATATCATACAGGATGGTCATCTCCTCAAACTCGGACCGAGGCAGGAAGGAGCGCCGTGGTGGTGACTTCATGGGCGGGTGCATGGAGAGGAGGAGTTCCTCCCAGCTCCGCCTTTGACCACGGGTTTTCTGTAGCGGCTCTTCAAAGATTTGATCCAAATCTTCTGTTTCCTCCTTCATTTCCTTTTTTATGTCCACGTGTTTCTCTTCTGCTTTTTCCTCCTCCTTCCGAGGCAGTGCCGGGGATACATCGGCTCCTCGGAGCACTCCTGGTAAGGCTTCACATTCAGGTAAGAGACCTTTCACCGGGAGGTCTGGAGTAAGCAGCATCATTGCCTCAGGAGGTTCTTGGGCATCCTCAGGCTCAACAACGGCGGGCTTCCTGGGACGGCCCGGTTTCTTCTTTACAGCAGCAGAATCGTCGGGCACGGACAGTTCTATGAGTGGAACATGCTGATTTGTTGGCACAGTAGCAGCATCTAAACAGGAAACAGGAACAATAGGAAGTGGCGAAGAGGAACAGGAAGTGGCACTGCCAGGTTCTTTGAACAGTGGCTTGTCGGACGAGTTTTTCCTTTGAAGAGGAAGGGCAGCAGGGGACTCTGGGAAAACTGGTGTAAAGTTCAGATCCCGGCCAGGCGTGGGAGGGATGCCTGCGCTGAGCAGTGGGTAAGGGAATGGGCTACTGAGTGACAAGCTGCTTCCTGTGGGCGGGGCTTCACTGGGTGTGCTGGGTGTAGCAGGTATGGTAGGTGTAGTTGGAACTGTGTCACTGCTCTGTGACTTGCTTAAACGGTGAGGAAGGTCACGACCCGGTGTACGCGGAATGTCCTCATCACTCAAGAGACGTGACGGTGGGATGACAGTGTGAGCAGAGGGAAGGGGCAGGTGAATGGTGGGTGTCTCCACCTCTAAAGGGGCAGGGACATCACGACCTGGAGTTCGAGGCACTTCCTCTTCCTCTGTATGGGGCAGCGATGGAGGTCTCAGGATACACACACCCTCGAGGTGGAGTTCCGTCTTTCTTACTCCCAGGTCGATGTCCGACTCTTCAGCTGGAATTATGAAGAAAAAAAATAGACACAGAACAAGGAGTTTAAATTTGTGTAGGCGAAGCAAAACACTCCTTGCACACCCCGGTGGCCAAGATTGGAGGTATTAAAGGTACAGTGTGTAAGATTTAGTGGTATCTAGTGGCATGGCTTCAGACTGCAACCAAATAAAACATTCCCGACCCCTCACATTCGAAGCTTGTAGGGTTTTGGGCTATTGTAGAAACATGGCAGTGCAACATGGCAGCCTACATGAGAGGGGACCCGCTCCCCCATGAAGATACAATCAGCTTATTTTCAGGTTCCAAAAACTCAACAACTTCTTTTTTTTTTTTTGCATTACAGATGAAAGAAAACATATTTATTGGTGATATACTTAATTTCTGTCAATGGTTCCTTTAAAATGTTACACATTGTACCTTTAACTAGACAGAAACCAAACAATCACCATAAACTAAAATACAGACATGCATTTAAACATGAGCTATGCTAATTATTATTACCTCCTTATGTTTTTGATTAGCTTAGAGTAATTGTTAGCAGGATCATGCAAGAAATTATTTACGGATTTTCATGGAATCTATACCAGAGGTGGTGTTTGGGTCAAGGAAGACTGCATTAGATTTTGGAGATGATCTGGATAAAATTCTGGCTCCAGGAATTTTTAACACTGTGTGATAGGATGATTTTTATAAGTGTGGTATTACAGCAGGGCCAGCAGGGGGTGCTGTGTATATTCTTTTCTTTTTTGGCTTGGCAGAGGTTTGTACTATTATTAATCCCAAGACCATACAGCTTTGAGTAAATGTTCAGATATGTATGTAATAATAACCTTTGACTCCTTCAGGTGACAGCTGCTTCAGATTGTCCTGAGCGGAGCTAACAGCGCTCAATGCCTCCTCTGCCTCGAGCCGTGCCACCTCACTGTCCTCTTCCACAGGAGCAACAGGTGTGCTGGGAGCCTTCGTCTCCGCCTCCTCCACCTCTTCCTCCGAGGACGAAGAAGGGGAGGATGAGGAAGACGATGTTGACGGTACGGCTTCCTTATCTTCGTCTTCTGTGTCCATTGCGAGCTCATGTGCTTCTTGCTCTTCGTCTTCATCCTCATCTGAGCTCGACTCGTAGTCCGAGGAGCCGTCATTCTCAGAGGAGTCAGAGTCGGACTCAGAAGACGACGAGCTGGCAGGTTCTGATCAGAGACGCGAGAATGAAAAACATTTGTGTTTTGTATAGTGGTTTTGAACAACCTATGAGATAGCACCATTATATAAAACTTAGACATTTCTCAGTGTTGATCTTATTGTGTATCCATGATGCATTTCACATCCCACACCCACTGAAAAAAATAATAAAATCACTATATGAACACAGAATTTCAATCCTTATTGGAATATTTTGTGATTCTGAACATTTAAGTACTAGTAAGTACCCAAGTACAAATTCATTAACATTCATTAACACATAAACTGCTCTGTACCTTCATCAGACGAGTCAGAAGAACTACTCTCACTCTCAGACCCGCTCTTGGATTCTTCCTCATCATCATCATCATCGTCCTTTTCTGCCTCCTGCAAGACAGCAACAAGCAGATGAGTCACTGAGAAAAACACAGGTACGAGGCGCGTCCCATTCCATGTAGTACAGTACTACATACTGTGTCAATATGACACCAATAAGAATACTTCTTATTCTTATAATAATTCACGGCCTCACCGAGAAAACATCACAGGAGGAAGATTCTTGCATTCTCGCATTATATTGCCTAGTCTCCTTTAACGTTAATGAACTTAGTCCACCGATGTCCAAGCTTCACTTGTGATAAGGTCACATCCTGAGCCTCTAAATACCCCTTAACAACATTGATGACTTCAACATTACTCAGATAATGGAGACCATGAGAGCGATACTTCATTTCAGGACACAGATAAAAGTCAGACGGGCAGGCTGGGTGAGTAGGGTACATGGTGTAACGTTTAAAATCCCCATTTGACTGCTTGTGCCACTGCTTTTGATTTTTGAGTCTTCGTGGACAAGTCACATAAGGCTTTATAGTACACAGTTTGACCCCAAAATAGGTGCCATGTCCCCCTGTTTTCAGGTGAGATCAAGAATTTTTAGAAGTACCCTCATATCTAATAACGTGATTAGAGTTTGAGTGACCAATTTGAGTTTTTTTGAGTAAGTTGAGTAATTTGAGTTTCACTGTAACCAAGAAGCTGGTCAATAAAACAATCTACAGATGACCCTGTTGTTACTGGTACGCCACCCACTGAAATATTACACATTCTAGTACTGACCATATCAACTTTTCCTAAATATCACAGATTTCTCCCATCATCAGCTGTCTGGTCTTTATGCTGATTTATCCTTTTTAACCACAAATGCAGTCTTTACCAACAATAAACATTCCAAGCTACTTCCAAACTGCTTATCAGATCAATCTAAAGGGCCTAACTGGGCAACAGCAAACGTCAATCCGGTATATCCGGACATGTTCTGGTATTTTTGATCACCTGAAAAATGGGTGGGTTCCAAAAATAAACAAATTAAATAAATAAAGAGGCTCCCAAGTGGCGCATAAACAAGGTGCGCGACTATCAACCAAGAGATCACAAGTTCGAATTCGGGTTGATGCCACAGACATCCGTGACCTGGAGTCCATGGGAGATAATTGGCTGAGCTTTCACGGGAGGGACAGCATACTCTCACTTCCCCATCACTCACAGTGATCACCGGCCAATCACGGGCGTCTCTAAGATCATTTGTAAGAGGGGGCAGATAGCGCTTTCCCTCCGAGTGTGTTAGGCCGCCCCAAATACGCAAACACAGCAGTTCGAAAAGAGGCGAGTGGTAGCACTGCATGTCACGGAGGGGGCATGTGCATACTTTTGCCCCTCCCTGGTTGGTGGTGGTCATGGGATAGGGAAGGCAATACTTGACGGGTGGGAACTGAATACGACAAAAATAAGGGGAGAAAAATTGTGTGTGCTGTTAAATAAATAAATAGATAGATAACACAATGCCATGTTTAATACATCCAGATTTAAATATCAGGATGTGAAGGTTGAAATTTCGAGCTATTGTCTCCTTCATTCTTTGATCTCAAAACCCAATATCCTCTGTGTAAAGCAAAACCAAGAAAAATTAGCCTTGCCGTTCCAATACTTTTGGACAGGGCTGTACATTAAAGGGCTACATGATTGAATGTATTGTTCCAGGTGTATTATGAGTCTATATAGGTCTCTGATTAAAGGATTTCACCTTGATAGTGGGTAGTCGCTCGGACACATCTACGCCGGCCTCATCTTCTCTCTCGGACACTGAAGACTCCTCCCTGCCGGTCTCCTCCTCTTCTTCATCCTCTTCCTCCTCTCCTTCACTGTCCAGCTCTACAGGACGAGAGTGCCTTCGCTTGGTGGAGGATGAGTCGTCCACCCGGGTACCGTCTGTGGGGGCGTCTGTTCTCTCTGCTTATGAAAGCACACACTTGATCAGCACACACTAAGGTCAAGTCTGTTGCTCTTTTTACACCTGAGACTACTGGCTAATCAGAGGCGGAGCTTAGTCCGGTTTCCATAGCATTGAACATAGCGTTCAACTCCTCCTGGATGGGACGCCAGTCCATCGCAGGTTACCTATTTTTCACTGGTACTCATTTACCCATGGTACACACTAGCTGTGGTTCCAATGACTCGAGTGACGTCACCCTCACCTTCATCCTCCAGCTCGTCGTCTACAGGCGTGGATGGCCGAGCTCTCTTACTCTCTCCTGTGGAGATGGGGTCGGGAGGCTCTTTCCTCTTCACCTAAAACACACACACGCACAGGATATACACAAAGGGTTTTGATCTAAAGCAGCACTTTTCTTAATGATAAACGATTTTTTTTTTTACAGTAAATTATAAATTATTTTCAATAAACCTGTTGATCACTGCACACAAAAACAACTGATGTTACATCACAGGTGTACGAATGTCCTCTCTATAACTCTTCACTTCCTTTCACTTTATTCTCCTTATGACATGATGTACATTCGAGACACAGAAACTGGATGATCCATACCTTGAAGGATGGGAGGCGGATGGCACCTCGCAGGCCGAACCCCAGGCCCATACCCTCGTAACCGAGACCCTCGCCTTTACCCCACGTCTCCAAAAGACTGGACGACAAGGTTCCTTTAGGTTTTACTCGCTCCTTCTCGTCCTCCTTACTCTCGCCTGTCTTCACTGGGGTGGATGTTGCCTGAGACGTAATAATTCATGAAATAATGAACAAAAAGAGAGTGAGAGAGAGATGGAGAATAGTGAGCAACAGTTCATACAATATACACCAAAAAAAGATTCAACTAGTGACCAATAGAATCGCAAATAACTCGTTTGTTTATGAATTAGCATCATTTCAAAAGAAGATTCCATGCGCAGATTCTGAATTGCTCAGTTCATTACCTCCACCAACGGGGCGTTTATGGGATCGGCCCTGCGTGTCTGTGTGTGATTGTGACCATAATAACACGAAAACTAATGGACCAACAAATTTTTATTTAACCAACAAAGAACTGATTCAACTTTGGTCGTGATCTGGATCTGGATCCAGGAAGATTTTTGAGATTTTTTTTTTTTTACACGATAGGGCAAGGATGCAGAAATCACCCAGAATGCGCCGGGAGAAAAAAATACAAAGCTCAAAAATAATTGCAAAAAGGCCATAAGGAGGCACCGTAATTCTACATTGTCTGCCCCTATAACCCATGCAAATATGAGATTGCACTACCTTGGTGGAGGTCTGCACTCTCTAAGCATATCTCTAGTTGTTTATGCAGTAGTTCATCAACTAGGATTGAGTTACTTCTAATCTAATAAATACCACACGACAGACCATACTTCTTACGCAAAAATAAAGGAGGTGTGAAGTGGCATAGGGGAAATCAAGCCACCTGGGCTAGTGCATTAGTTACAGATAAAAAGATGGTGTGGAATGCGTTAGTCCACGTAAACCTTATTCCTGTTCACACCTATGTTATAGATCCCCATAAAGTTATTCTTCACCACTAAAAAAGCTAAATACACACCTCTAAGCTACCACTGTTGGGCCCTTCAGCAAGGCCTATAACCCTCAACTGCTCAGTTGTGCGAAAGAGATAAAAACATAAGTTGCTCTGGATAAATCACCATGTTAATATCAGTAGATAAATAAATAAATAAATATCAGCATTTATAACTGCCATTAAACGACAAATAAAAAAAAGAAACAGGGAGACAGAGGATGGGTCCTTCAGCTATGTTTTCAGTGTTGTGGATGCCTGGTGTAGCCACCAGAGGGCACACTGCTACTCCACAATTAGTAACACAGACTCCACATACACAGATTTCTAGTTTTTTTTTTTTTTTTAGCTCCCACCAAACATAGTGGCAGGAGCTATTGGAATGGTTGGTGTCCGTCTGTCCGTCCGTCTGTCTGGCGTCTGTCACATTTTGGTTTCCAGAAGATAACTTTGAAATGCTTGCTCGGATTTTGATTAGTATGCGGGTTTGTCTTACAGGCACGTCACCTGGGATTGGTGCACGCCAACATCTGCGCTTAATTAATGAGCCAGTATCTTACACTGTTATAATGTAAACAAACTAAGATTAGACTAACGAAATAACAATATGGATCATTTTCAGTAATGAGTGTTTCTTCCTGTCCTATGCTGCACTATAAGAT